>JABASF010002026.1:0-17375 GCA_019776145.1 Harlomillsia oculata
AAATTTAATTGGAATTTGGTGTGTGTGTCGTTTAATGCCTGTGTGAGTTCTTCCGTGATTTTCAACTCAGGTTAGTTTAATTTAGGTGTGGTATAGTCGTTATACTATATAGTCGCAATTTGTGTTTCATTGTCGTTGTTGTTTGATTGGAATGTGATTGTCGTTACGATTTGCTGGTTTGCTTGCTTTTTTTTATCGATTTTTGTAATGTTAGTTTGTAAGGTAGGGACTGGATCACGAACGATTACGTTTTACCAACAAATCGTAATTGAATGAAATAGTAAAGGTTATTTTTGGTTTTTAGCTTGTCTCATTCAACGTACAGGAATTATTACGTCAAGAGTTTATATTAGTTCATCCGACGTTCTTTGTAGTAGTTTTTGTTGTGGAGTGACAAATGACAATAACGTTTGAGTAAATGTTTGCTCAGTTTTTCTAGAGGATTTAACGTTTAACCCCAAAGTTCAATGTGATTTAGAGACAGCTAACAGCTTTATCGTCTATATTTTTCAATTTGTGAATTGAATTGTGAATATTAATCAGTTTTCGTAAGGTTTGTTTGTAGCGGAAATTCATTTTGCTGGAATTGTAGTTTGCTAAAGTAATCGTTGAATCTTTATCAGTCATTTTCAGTAGGAATGGACAACGAAATCATTCATTTTTATTGGCGGCATGATGGTTATTGCCTTTTGGCCTCCGTGCTCGGGTTATTTAGTTGACAAGAGCTTGGAATTATTTTTGTTTGTTGTTGTTTACATAAGAAAGATAACGTTAGGTAAGGATTATGAGGAACTTGAGTAATCAATGAGATATTCTGTGGTGACAGAACTTGTAGTAGATACTATTGATTTATTTTTAGGTACATATTCCGACTGGGACTTTTTATTATAAAAAGTAATGTAAAATGTTAGGAATCGTAATCGGAATAGTGAAGTGTAGGGTGAATTTGTGGAGTTTGCAAATCTTACAAAGGTTATTTTGCATGCTTTGATGAGGTTACGACTTTCGAGTGCTTTTTCATTGTTGCATTTTTGATTTCTCATTGTGCCTTTTTTGTTTGTTTCGTTGTTTGTGTTTAGGTTGAATTGATGAGATTCTCAAGTATTCCCCAAGTTTGGTCTTTCTGAATCAGAAAAAATCTCCTGTCTGAAGAATAATTTGAAGTGGCAATTGAAATTTGAAACATTGAAACTACTATTGTGAACACACAAACCTTCTCAGATCATGTACGCCTTTTTTTGCTTGTTTGAATATTTTTAGTTCATTATTACTATTCCAGATGTTCACCTTTTCATTTTGACGTTCATTTGATACCGAATTTCCTTTGTGGTCATGTGTATCACTATCACTATCATACGATATTGCCTTATTCAACCTTTGACATTTAATATTCATAAAGGCATTGGAATTGTAGTAGCTAACGTCATAATTTCATTTACGACTCTTGTGACTGCCACTGGAAGCAAGTATGGTCGATTATGTATTTGCTGGAAATGTAAGTTTTCTGCGAATGCGTAAAGTCTTATAATTTCTATTGTGTAGAAGCTGCTGAATACAAAATGGCAGCGTGAGTAAGCTCATTTAATTTGTGGGCTTGCTGGACAATTCGATCGTTGTGATTTAACGTCGCTATGTGTTGTGTTGTGAGGGGTACGACTACTGCCTTTCTACACTCTACGCCACACAGCATTATCGATTTTATCATATGAGTAGTTATTAGTTCTTTTGCTGGGCGGTAAAACTTGTGTACGCAACCTATTGTGGAGACGAAGAGTTGAGCTAGGAACGCTCTCAGTTTTTGTGCGCTGATGATCATAGTTAGTATATGAATGAGGAATGCAAGTCGTATGACACCAATTCTCCGAGACAAAATTCTAAGAAAATATAATCGTAAAATTGTTGTTCTGATTTTTCGTAGGCCATTTTTACATGAAGGGAATAACGTCACCATCACGCCTACACAGCTGGATTACTCCACCGTTTTGAAGGCAGCTTCAGCCGCTTCTAAACTCAATCCTGGTGCGGGTCGCTTTCATCGGATTCTTCAAAGAAACAGTTTGCCAGTTTCTTCCTCAAGTGGTCATATTCAAAAGAAAGTAGGGCAGCAGAATAAATTTCAAATGGCCAAAATGTTGAGCAACGGGACGATGAGTCCAAACATGTTGTCCAGCTTTCATCGTGGACATGAGAGCCCTGGAAGTTCTCAAAATCAGAATGATCCTATGTTTGTCGCCTCACGACGGGCCCGCAGCAATAATTTTACTCTTAAGGAAACGTTTGATCTGCTCAAAATTTGGGCCAGCCCTGAGATGCAATGGCAAATGAAGCATAATTTTCGAAATTTTCGGGTCTGGGAAGCGATCTCTTTCAACATGCACGAACTTGGACATGAACGTACAGCTATTCAGTGCAAAAACCGCATTCAGAATCTAACATCGATATTTTACCGTATCAAGAAATCTAAACAAGACTATCGAAGCTTTAATTTCCCGTATTACAAGTTGATTGGCGATGTTTTGGATGGCAAGAAGAACGGAACGAGTAGCGCGTTGAATCCTCCTCCTGGAGTAAATCTTTCCAACAGTGCTTTTAGCAATAACAGTGGAATGACAATTAGCCCGTCACAAAACAATACCGCTGGGTACGTGGAAATTAATGGAAAATTCCAAATTAAATCCGAATTTGCGAAATGTGCTCATTTATTGCTTTTCGGTTTCAGATTCGCAGCTCACTTAGCACTCGTCGAGGAGTATCAACATTTAATTAATGGAAATCCAGACGTGTACATCACGCCATCAGGAGGTAGACACAGCTCCAGTAATAGCAATTCAGGAATGAACGTCCTATCACCCGAAGTGAGTCTCAGTGAAGGAAATTCCCCTATTAAAATGGAAAATCAAATATCCCGTGCTTCCGGCGTAGCGGGCTCTTCAGCACATGGGGGAAACTCTGTCCAGAAGTTCTTAGCCGGTAATTTAGGTTAATATGCAATCAGTTGCTTGCTTAACAAGATTACACACACCGTGTACGTGAATGTTCTAATACTGTATTTTCAAATGTATCTGTTTGATTAGGGAATTCTCGAAACGGCGGATCTGGATCAGGATCTCTATTAAAAATGGACCCTGATGACTCGGTGACAGTTACATTAGAGGATGCGACTGGTGACCAAGACCAGGAGAATTCAGATCTCGACGACAACCTTCATGAGTCTCAGGATGACAGCCCTATGGAGTATGTTCATTTCATTATATTCAGTTTCAGTGCAGCTTTCGTAAAATCTGGTTAAAATAGATTTCCGGGTTTGAAATGAACAAATTAATTGCTTTCAGTGGTAACGATGTCTACCCTACTCCAGCCGGACGAACGAAAAGGTCTTTCTCTGCTTCTGCTTTTGGTTCGTATGGGAAACCAAGTTTATACGGCCTCGGAAATGGATTGGCAGCAAAGCGGCCTCGTGGCATGTCTAATGCCACATCGTCGTCTTTCGATGACCCAATCGGACAGTATTTGGCTGAGATGGTTGACATCGAACGCCAATGGTTGGAGATGGAACGTGAAAGAGCAGACAATGAGCGAGCCATGATGATGTACATGATGCAAATTTTGCAAGCATTGGTATGTCCAGGACAAAATCAAGAAGAAGATAATGATGAAGATACAAACGAAGCGGAAAATGACTTGGATGGTGAGACGCAAGAGCACGACGCTGACTTTGCAGGGGATGAGGGTGAGGATAATGAGATTCATCAAATGATTGAAGAAGAGAATCGCACAAGCGGTGAAGCTGACATGGACGGAGAACTTGATGAAGAAATCGACGAAGATCAGTAAACTTGATTTGAGCATTTATGTTGATACTGCAATTTACATTGTTTTTATTTAGGTAGAAACTATTTTCCATTGTATAATAACTAAGTGTGCATTCATGTTATCTTCCGGGCTGTATTTCCAATAATCAATACTAATTCTCTGTTGACAAAAGATTAAGAATTCGAGAACTCTCTTCCAGAAAATCTAGTGAAATTATTTGACATGACTTATAATGACAAAGAACGCAAAGAGTGTGTAAAGTACTATGGTTAGCATCACTGGAAACTTTGACACAAGTAAAAAGTGATGACGATTGTATATTATAGAAAAAAATATTAGAATTAGAAATTACAATGAAAGCAACTATTTAACTGTCCGGTCAAACATTTAGTTCTGAATGATGGTTTGAATTCCACGGCTAGAAAATGTCATTCAGGTTCTTTAGTACAAACTTTCTACCTTGTAGTGTGTGATAGAAGTGATTGACACTGACGAAAAACTTCCTTCATCGTAAATTAATGTGAAAATATTGCTTTATATTATCATGACTACTTATTACTTATTACTCTTATTGTGTTGTATTCGTTAACTGTTCACTTATTGTGGTGGTTCATTTACTTTGCATTTATTATCCTATTGTTACTAACAAACTCTTGTACTTAACGTCTACTTAACGAAAAATCGGTTGCTTTAATTTACATGTTAAGTAATTACTGTTTTTATTCTGTATTAACTTGCATCTTAAAATGAGAGATATAAACTTACTATAATCTCAATGTAAACTGTAGTTACAACAAAAGCAGCCGTAGCCAAGAAATCGTAGATTTTTGGCAGTTATACCATGATATTATTATTAGACAAGAGTGTACATGAAGCCCAATGTCACAATACAATTAAATTGTACATTCATTAACGTAAGGCATTTACTAGTAAACCTTAATGGCATTTGTTAAGTTATTTTTATAGATCTTCTCCAATGGTGGTGGATGGCGTTTTACATGTTCAATTGTAATTACATGAAAGACGGCAACTTAGGTATGCAAAAAAGAAACTCTCTATGCAATTTGTGTCTCAAAATTGATGCACACCTTTCATCGCGAAGCGAAACACTTTTAGACTGTTTGTTGTGTAATTATATGTCGGTATTTAACCAATTTAACTATAAATGTGTGTGTGATGTGAAATCACGTAAAACTAATTGTGTTTTAAAGTCGTCACAATGATGTTCAAAACATTTTCTTTACTGTAACCATGTTTTATATATTTAACCATTTCTTTTTGTATTAAGTTCAACTTGTGGTATTACATTATCATGAATGTGTTTATTAAGTTACTCATTGTGAACGTTGACGTAAATAACTGTAATTTAATTTTGTATCAGTATTATTTTCAGTTTATTAATGTACACCTGTTTGATATTTTGCTAACAGGCGTTTACTAAAACTTTTTTTTAGTATTAGCAGCTTTTCATGAAGCGTTGTGAATTTAAAAGTATGATTACTTTACGTAAAAACGTGAGTAAAGGAACCTAAAGCATTTTAAAGTGTTTAATAAGTTTAATTTAGCTATGCAGATAATAAATAGGAATTGATCTTTGTTAATAATTATTATTAACGTATAAAATGATTTTGTGTGGCTTCGTGCTCCCTTTGGTTCTTTTACTGTGGGTTTCGGTTTTCTTGGTGTTGTACATGTAGAAATCTCAATTTTTCGAATGTTGTACTACTCTTCTTGTTGTGTATCAAGAAATGTAATTTGTATTTTCTTGATTAGCATTTCGAAAAAATGGCCCCAGTTTACAATGCAATAATTTGTGCCAATTTGAGCCCCTGTCACTTGTTACCATCTCAAAATGCCTCCAATTAAAGATGTAAACGAAATCGATTGTTGAGAGTGTGAATGTGTCAAAAGAAGAAAAGAGAACAAGGAGGCCGGTGTGATTTTTCTACCAATAACTAAAAAGTGATGTGTGAAAGTAATAAACCTACGGACTGTTCGAAATGAGCCATTGTTAACCTAAAACTAAAAAATACCAGCATCGTGTACTACAATACTACGAAAACAAAATCTGATATAGGCTGTAAGTTGTAATTAATTTAAAATGTCAACTTTTGGAAAGATGTAAATGAAACTTACCTGACAGACTTAACACCTGCTAACTTACTCATTTTAATTTGTGTTTTCGTTTTTGTGTAGAAACAGGCGATGCAGATAAGTATATTATGATTATGACCCGAAACGGGAAAGTGAGGAAACAAAGGATTTTTTCCTATTGTTCTTCTCTTTCCATTTTTTGTAAACGGCTGACCATCTCTCTTGATTCCTTTAATACCTTTGAATGATATTGTGTGTTATTAGTTAATTTAATTAACATGTTAATCTTCAAACCTTCACGTATTTCTTTATACGAAAAATGAATTTTGTGGCGTTTTCAATAATTGATTGCTAACGTCATAAAATTAATGTCTTCAGTACTACATTATATTAAATCGTTCCTTGTTCACTTGTATTAATCATCACCTCAACATCACAGAAACGGGATATTATTATGATTGGAAACTAACAAGTATTTGTTGATTGTATTGTTTTTTTGAAGCATTTTTTTTTAAAATGAGAGTATTATGTAAACTCATTTATGAATTATGAACCATTGTATTAATATTAATAATGATTGTCTTACTGTCTTTTATTATTTGTTTTGTCTTCTCTGTTGTAATTTATGTTGTATACAAGCTTCTTGTTTTATTTTTTGAAGTATTCATTTTTTACGTTAAACACGTTAAAAAACTTGAGCCATAACAATGTTCTGCAAGCGTACATCACATTATGCAGTGTACCATAAAATGAAAAACCTTTTGTAACAATAAATGAACGATTCTGCAAAATAATGTTAGTCTTGAGTTTTTTTGAAATATGAAATTTTCATGAAATCAATGGGCATGAAAATGGCAAACAAGGCTAGAAACTCTTCAGATTTTGCATTTTTAACATTTTCAAATTCCGCGAATAGAAATTTATTGTATCTTTTTTTTTCATTATGAATGACAAGTATAATAAATGTAACTTTTGCACAGCGATTGCATGCGTAATATCAATATCAATCATCTTGGCTCGAAATCGTAACAGTCAACTGGTAGATTGGATTGTGAGATTAAGATTGCATAATGAAGCATTTTTTGTATCCCAAAGAGACATCAAGATGCTCTTTTTTAAGTAGTTCATGAAGTATAGTTCACAATAATATTTAGAATTATTTGGAGCATAGAATATAAAAAACTTCTTCCTCATTAGTATTACACAAAAGGAACCAAAAAATCTGCTGTTTTTCTACGTTTTCCATTATTCTTCGCGCATTATCTTACAAATGGTAAGAGTAAATCCTCAACAAGACAATAATGGAAGCAGAGCTGTGTATATTTTTCTGCACTGCGAGCGTGCGAACACGAGATCAGATGCAACCTTTTACATTTTTCAGTCAACCAGTTACAAATAACACAATTACACATAGTAAACTTGATTTCTCTTTTTGCGACTACTATTTCCTTGACTTTCAATAGCTAAATTGGCTAAATAAACTAGCTATATGAACTGTTTTCGAGCAAACATTTGACACATCACATGAAAAACAAAGGAAACTTTTTTTCCAACAAAGGAATCAAATAAACGATTTTTCGATTAATAATAAATTGAACACGAATGCAAATTCGGCACAACATGTTTCAATACACCAATAATCAAAAGATCAACAAGAAACCAAGCGAAGCCTTCGTTCGTGCTAAAAGCTTGACATTTGGTAAAAATCGTACGACAAATATATTATGCGCTACAATAAATTCATTATAATAATAGTACACAATACGACTAATACAAAAGATAAACTAGTTCATACAATCTGACAAAAAAATCTAATACTTTACTTTACAATTCATCTAATTCGTGTTATTAATTAATATCTGATGTACTCACAAGTAAAGTGAAGTATGAGTAATTGAAAGCGCAATCGATCTAAGATTGCACATTACACTAAGAAAAGCTAATGGAAGAGGCTGGAGTATGAAATGGTACACGATTAATATAATATAGTAAAATTATTATCATAATATTACGTTATAATAAACTCTCTCGAACAATATTGATTTGATATTTCTGTAAAATACTAACGTCTACAGTAATTTCATTCAATTCTTGAAACAGTCCATAGTACGCATTCCATGATGAATGCCAACATGAGCAATTATGACAAAAAGGACGCAAAAAGTATGGTATGGATTACAAAAAATGGTATCGATCGTATAATTCACGGAATTAATAAGATTCGCATACAATTCAACAGTTTTTCTACAATATCCCATTTGTGAAGTATTGGAATCGATCATAAAGCGTCGTAGTCAACGAGTTCAAAGACTGATTCACTAAGTCATTTACAAGAGATTGTAATTGATCTTCAGTCATGGTTAAATGAAACCTGCTTTTCAATGAGCTAATTGTGGACACTCCAGATTTCAAGCACGACAGTTGAGAACCTATAAGATTTAATATTTAAAATCATTAAAAGTCATGTACTTTCGATGTATCAATAGTACAAACCCAATCAATAAATTACATACCAGATCGCATGATTTCCACTAAATGAAGAACCTTATCCTGGTATTTTCTTGCAGCTACAAGACCCTATTAAAAACAAAAAACATTTCCTGAATACTTCTACCAATGTAATTTCTTGAAAACTCAAGAATATTCTAAGTATGGTTGCTTACCTGCAACATAAGAATCTTAAAATATCCAAACATATCTGAGCCCAAACCGCCCATCACTTGTACAAACTCTTCTGTAAGTTTAAAAGGTGAATTTTCAAATCCCAAATTCTTGGGGGAAGTCGATAATATAAAACCGAAGTCAATGTGTATCAAATGGCCTTCATTGTCTAAGAGGATGTTTCCATTATGCCTAAGCAAAATATGCAAAAACATGAATCATTAAAAATGAGACAACGGCAATCGACGTGTAGAGGTGTAAAATGAAACACAAGCAAACATTCTTACCTGTCTTTAACTTGAATCAAATAACAAATCAAGCAATAAGCTGCGCAGCTTTTTACAAAATTTTTCTGTGCCGTAAGAAAACCTTCAGACGTTTCCGGTCCAAACTCTTGAAGAAAGTATTGAAGCAAGGACATTTTGCTATGCTTTTTAATCTGATGTAAGGAAACAGTATTGACAGCCGGTTCAATCATTCCGCTGTCACTTGACAATACGAATATTCTGAAAGCAAAAAATGTATTTTTAAAATTATATGAATCGCGCAAACTTATGGAACTAAATAATATCATGTACTTTTGTCGTATCAACCAACCTGCAAGGTCGAACAAACAGAGGCACCTTTTCTTCTTCCCATATATCTTTCAAAAGAGCGAGTAGCTGGTAAGCCATTAGCTCTTGTCGCAAGTCATCTCCACATTTCACAATACATGGTAACAGCTTCCACCCAGGTAATTGACCAAAGGGACTGCTTTCTTTGATTCGTCTCTCCTAGAGCAACCCAATATATTATGTTAATTTCATCGTTGAATTCGGTTATATACACAACAAAGGAAAATCAGGCTGTGGAAAATCGTATTAATACCTTGTCCTCAAACGGTTCTTTGAGCACGGACGCACTCGGATCTTCAGGATCTCTTTGGAATGTTTTTGGCATGTGCAGAGACTCAGAAAGACGTCTTCGAATATCTACAGCAGCAACAAAAACCGGCTCTCTGGAGTCACAAGAGTCCACACTCATTTGTGAAATGGTATCACGATCAAAATGCTTCGGCTTTCCAAAGGAAGGATACTGTAAAGAAAATGTAATTTATTGTTTAATCCAATTTATAATAATCACCAGTTTATAATCAGGTTCCCAATCACTGTGCAAAACATACTTGTTGTAAAATCTCATCATCTTCTTGTGACCAACAATCAATGTTGAGATCGACAATATTAATTCCGATGTTAAGATCCACGCAGCTGTTGTTGGAGGTTGGGAGGTTAGAAGTCGACGACGACGGCGGAGATTCGTTAGAATTACTAAGATTCGATTCTCCGTTCTGAGATACTGCAGTCACTCCTTCTAAATTTTCTTCAGATCTTGAGTGACGTAGTAGATTATTAATGGTCGGTTTGGGAGGAAGTTTAGCATTTTGAACTTCAGGAACTTCTAATACTTCCGTATAGATCATATACGGAGTCTACAGTGCACAAAAACAAGGAAATTAAGCACACGACGACAAGTACAAACTATGACAGTGACAACGACAACAATTTTTTCTGACCTTATCTTTCGAATTAAGAACAGTTGCATCTTGTGGAGGTATTCGAAGAACTATATGAGTAATATGGCTGTGAACTGGAAGCCAAACTCGAGCAGGCAAATTCAAGTTCACCAAATTTAGCTCCGCAATTAAGTTCGTGGTTTTGTCGTCTTTTGTTGAAATTGTGGACAAGTTTTTTCCAATTTGTATGAGAGCTTTCATAAATTCCAGTTGCGGTTCCAACCGGGCGGCCTGAATAATTAATCACAGGAAATTAGCACATGAATAAGCAAGGTGTTGTAGACACGTACACGTACGAATCATACACCTAATATAAAATATAATAAACATCACAGCAAATTATCTCACCCCACAAACACAAGACTCGTTCACTGGCCGAAGGTCGTTAAACACGGGTTCAAAGCACATGCATCCGTTATCAAAGCAATGACCTGACGTGAGATCACCTAAACAGTTTCGGGGTAGACCAAATGAGCCAACTCGCTTATGTCCACCTTTGACAGTTAGGCTATTTTCACTAAAGCCTTGCTTCATTACGGGTGCATCTGACAATGACCGTTGATGTGTCTTCTGTTTGGCACCTTGAGCTGCATATAAATTGGAATATCCATTAACAGGCGGAAAGCCAGGAGGACCGCTGCACGGAGATGTTGGGCTCAATAAGCTTTGTTTTAAGTATAGTTTTGTATCCTTCGGTCTGCAATTTCAAGTGAACATTAGTATACAGTGAAAATGTTTATTTGAAACAATGAAACACACTAGAAACGTAACTTATAAAACCAGTACCTTCGAGAGTCCGATAAAATGAAATGTTTTAGTTTCGTGCCGTGAGATTTCTTTCGAGATTGACACTGAGTATCGGATGAGTATGCATCAAGAAGCCAAGCACATTGGAGGCTAAAGTCGACGGTCTTTCTACATCTGCAATGTAAAACACAAATTCATATGAGAGCAACTGCCAAACTGCGTTGTTGTTTCTCTGATCGATGCAATTTGTGGTTGAAAACAAAAACAAGAATTACCTATGAATAAGGTAAGGATGAAGAACTTCAGCAATATCATGCATCTGAATGTACATTGTGACGAGTTGGGGAAGATAAAAATCTACTTCTTTTTCAGGAAAGCTGAATAGTCGATTCACTGCAATTCAAAATATTAGAATTTAGTACGTCTTTGAAGTCAATGACGGTAAAAATATATTATAAAACTGATATTCCGTTAATTGAAACTTTATATAATACTGAAAGCGTAAGTTTTGTTTACCTAAATATTGTTGTACTCCTGGTTCTTTGGAAGAAAATAAATATCCAATGGCATACGACATGTTGAACAAAGGGCTTTGGAATAACCTCAGTAGCCATGATTTGGGCTCCGAAGGTTTCACTACTGTATCCGGGTTTTGCTCGGTTACAGTGCTTTCATCTTCCTCGTCACAAACAAGACCACAACAGGTTGCTTCAGTTAAAGTCACATCAGCTTCTGCACTGGAAGTGGAAGCACTAGCGATTGGTTCCATCGTACAAACTTTGTCTGGCACTGATGGAAGTGACAACTTCAGTTTACTTTTTCGATTGCCCAAACTCATTAATCTATTTTTCATTCCAGCAGCAATGCCAGTATTTGTTGGCACTCCAGAAGGTGAAGCTGAGGCACAATTAGCATTTCCCGAATTGCTGCCACTTGTAGAATTTGCAATAGGGCTATGTGCACTTTTGGTACTATTCTGATTCTTTCCACTAGAACGAATTCTGCTGAATAACGAAACACTTGAAGAGCCAGTGTTGGCATTCACAACACTGCCGACGCTGTTCGTGTACTCACTATCCGTTGACGTTAAACTAGAAACTTTGTCAGACTTTTCAACGTCAGAGTTTTCAGAGAGTCCAGGATTTGTTTCACAAATGGATATAGGTCCATCTTCTCCAGTAAGTGTTAAATCAACGTCTAAGTCTGCGTCAGAACCATGGTCATCTTTGGTGTCATCGACAAGCGATGTTGGTAAAACGATCCTTGAGACGTCAATATTTTCGCAAATCTCTTGATGTGTCAACTCCAAAGGATCGACATCCGCATCTAGAATGCTTGAGTCGAAACTATGTCTTGGGCTCGACATGCTCCCGTCATCACCAACACCATGAGTGTTCTTATCGATGTCTACATCTTCTTCGTTATCATAAGTCTCACATCTCTCGCTGCTAATCAAATCGTCTGTTTCAGACCCAGTGGTACCACTTGCTCCCGAACAAATGCCAGAGTCATCTGAACTCATCGTACAAGTGCACTTCATCTTCAGTGGCAACGAGTCTTCCACTATCGTTCCTTCTCCAATGGTTTCGCTAACAGAGTGCTGACAGCAACGATGATGCTCTTGTCGCATGCTGAGCACTCTGTCGTTAAGAATTAACGAGGGCGAATGAGACTTAATCGAATCTAACGTAAGCGGAAGCTGAGCAGAATTCAACATTAAAGAAGATTCATCCGAATGTAGAAACGCTAGCACTTGGGCGGAATCCAAACTTCGATTTCTACTGTGCTGACGTCCAATTTGGTGAAAATTGGAAACGCAAGGTCTTGTTGCTGGTTCCAAGTTTGGAGTCTCCGACTCATTAACCGTTATATCTCCTCCAGGACTGACAAGACTAAGAGGAACAGTTTGATGAATCGTGTTGCTACTGCCAGGTGCGTCCACTCCTTCCTTATCCCACACATACCTGCAACATACAATAAATAAAAGAATGAATCACCCATCAAACCTTTACACAAGAATAAATTGTACGTACAGTAACACCTAAAAAGAGAATTATTCTATACCAATTACTACAGGACTCAACAGTCCACTTTACAATTCGACTTATTACAACGTTAAAAACCATTACGCAAGAAACTCAAGTCAAACATACTCATAAATAAATTAATACCATGCGCCAGGTAAAAGATGGAAAATAAATCTTTTTCCAATTTTCCCTTGACTTTTCCAAGTAAAAATATCCTTAGTAACTTAAACTTAACGTATTCTTAGTGTCCATAGGTACCAGATAAGCAATCTTACTTGAAATAAAGATTACTTTCCGATCCCCAATAATAACGGCTAGTAGACGTAGTAGACCCAAATGGCTGTAACTTTGTAGACGTCATCCTAAACAGTTACGTTGAACTAGTTGAACAATATGAAACCTATTTTGCGACCATAGCAGAACTGGACGTCATCGGCAAAATGGAATACACTGTGGACACCGCCCAACAAACAAATGAGTTTCACCTCTGCATAGTTTGTGTCGCAGTACTATTTGCAATAACTAGAATTGATGGAACGCAGAAACCCCGCACGAAAGGATGTCCGTTTTAACAAATACTTTTCCTGTCTGTCTTCCCGTCCCGCAAAGATAAAGTACACTGTTGAGGCGGAGGAAAAGTCAACTTTATGCTCAGCACAGGACAAACTGAATTACTAAATTGTACTTGGACGCATGCACTTCCTTTCATTTATCACGAGATCAGGTCCAGCCAACGATGACTACAAAACTGACTTGACATAATGGAAATGAACAGACACGAACCTTATCACACAAAGCCATTATCTCATACACTCTCAACCTCACACCGCAATTGACGGTGGTGCCCTTCCATTCCAGAGTTTGGAGAAGATACTTCACCGTTTATTCACGATCACGGAGCTCAATTCCTGGGTGGGTGGCTTGTGCAAACATTCAATTCAACGCAAGATTCTTTAATGCTACAATCAATACGTAAAGCTGCAACAACGTTACAACAACCCACAGTAAACCTTATCAACATTGTTACTCAAAAGTGTCATTATCATAAGCTTAAGTATGATGGAGTTTCGCTAAATTCGACTTTATCATCCTCATCGTCATTACTACTGAAAACCTTTCACACATTGTTTATTAAATCGTCGTCTATTACAAATAGCGTATAACGCTGCTGAAGTTCAAGAGAATCTGAAAGAATGTCCCAGAATATGGAAGCATTATTAACATCGTATAACATGTCAACCAGATTTGTATGATTTACGAAAGAACACTTTCTACACAAGCTCCACGCTGTTCCCGATCCCTTTATCCTAGTATACACAACCAAAAATAGACCAACCAAAACTACTTTTTCACTCAATGACTTTTTCACTTTTTCACACGGTATAAGTTGTCCATTCGAGTTCAATACTGGTCTGGTCAAGTGTTCAATGTTAATCAATGACCGTCCAGAAAAGAGTCTAAAAGTAAAACATTTGCTGTTGGGTGAACGTGAAGAGATAAGCTTGACATAGCTTGCTGGTTTGTAAAGTAATCCCTATACGTTTTTACAGGCATTTTTAAACAGTTTAAACACCGACGTACATAGAATTTCATGCCACACACAAAACTCTGCAGCGAAGCAATTGCATTCATTCGTGTCGTATGGTCGTATCGTGGCGTGGAGCGTTTTTGACTCCGCTCTGGCGACTTTAAAGGGATGGGATGGGACATGGGAGAAGGGAATGGGATGAAGAAAGACGCAAGATCTCATTGAAATTCCACACAGATTAGGCTCTCAGAAACCACAAAGCTTAAGAAGGAGCGAGGAGCCTTAAACATTGATGTAACAGATTACGATTTACGATATAGTGACGTTGACGAGCACAGCTTTTCCACGGATATAAACAACTGACATATGTTTGCATGTGAGACAGGGCAAAGGATAATGCTGATTCGGCACATTATGGAATGTACAATTATTTCAGTCCAATAAAAAACGCAGACACGATCCTGTCGTCAACATCCATTGTACGGTCCATTGCTTTCTATAAATGCTCAAACTTAACCAAATGTTATTTCCAGTTTTCCCAGTTGACATTGCTCATGACCTTGTATTTTGAAGCTTGCAGTTGCACACAACAGCGTGCTCAAAACCCTTAATAGTGTTCCTCTATCTGACATTGTACTTTGGACCCAGATGATTTCAATTTATTTAAATACATTCCGATTGCGTTCCGCGACGTTATGGCATTGCATTGTGTATGCCTTTGTTATGCTCTACTATATATGCTTGCACTTATGCTTTAACTTTTCTTTTATTTTCTTTGAGACTATATATCGGCTAGATTACATAGATGACCGAACGACAGACAAGAACAAACATCGATTCATTCGTTAATTGGTACTTACAACTGAGAATAATAATAACCCCATGCCTAGTGCCTGGTACTCCAACTGAACACTGAAAACTGAATCTTCTTAAACATCAAAACATTGGAGTCGGAGTATTTCTTGCAACACTAAATTCTTCGTTTTACACGAAGCGTCAATGAAGAGCTTTTCTTCCACGTCAACTCCCACACGTTTCGCCGTTTACTTGCTTTTCGCTTTACTTTACATCTTTTCTACTTCTTGCCAAGAAACACGATGTCATCTGCTCGTTAGAAGTTTAAAAAAAGTTGGCATGCTAAGGCTGGTTGATTACGGAATACAACATACATGGGGACTCATCGACGTTTCCAATAAACGTCAGTACATTTGTTAGCTACTTACTTTCTACACTACACACTCACTACTTTTTACACACTGCTATAAAACCCGCATCCCACAGAACGTAAGACATTGATTTCCGACTATTTTCATTGGTTTTTTCCGCAACGTAAGTTCTACAATGCGTGTAAAAATACGGGTACCAGTGCAACTCCCCTGATCATCATTTCTAATTACTATTTAGAACATAAACTCGAACTTTAGAGCACAATGTAGGACAAGCAGAAGAAGGAACAAACGAATAAAGCCCAGAAGGACATCGTGCAATTAAATCTGATCAAGTTACTTTAAACAGAATAAAATAAATTCGGAGCTCCATACATGCATTTCTTAAGATTAGAAACGTCACTTAAATGACAAGACTAGAGAATGAAAGATGAGCTTAGACTTCCTTTTCTAGAAAAAAGTCAGAGCACAAAGACAAGGAACAGATGAACAGACTTCAAGAGTGTCCGTGAGACATCCAACAAGCCAACCTACATTTTGAGTGTAAAATGCCGACGTTTTTGCTGCATTAGGATGAAGAATGTGGAACCCCAAGATAATACTACTCAACCCGATTGAATGGTGTCTGCTCCACAGCCATGAAAGTAAAGTAAGTTGGAACACAACCTACTTTTGTTTTACCACAAGTTATGGTCTCGTAAAATAATCAGAACTCATATGACCAACATGAATCCTTTTTTGACTTTATGAATACCGTAAGACGGTTAGACCTCGAACTGCTGGAAAGATGTTGGAATTCGCATATCGCATCATTACAAGTACAGTCTCAAATACTCAAAAAACATTAACAACTGTAATCCCATTTGAAATAATCCAGTTCTGGAACGTCAAGGTTGGAAATACTATACATAGGCATGTCACGGTAGATTAATATACAGCACAGGCACAGGACAACACACAAAACAAAAATAATCCATACAAAATTCTTAAATTAAAATGAATGGAACTATAATTCCAGCTCAAACGAACAGTATAGTAAATGGATATAGGGTTACAGCAAATCCCTTATGTTGTATGTTGTATAGCTAATAAAATATCAAAGCTTATCAGCTTTTCGCATGTTCTATGGTATTACATTTACCCCAGTGATGCGATACAAAACTCCTACTTCTTAAATGTCCGACAGACACACCCGATTGACCTTCCACATCGACCTTTACTACGTTTCGTAAATCCGTTCTACATTGCATGCAGCACGACAATAATAGACGGAATATCTTTGAAAAATATTCTTCATACACTCTTAAGGACAAAATAACATTAAATATTGGTTAGCGGCTTGCCCGAAAGCCATCGTAATGACTAGTCATTATTGTTTTTACAACCTTTGAATAGGAAACTGCGCAACTTATATAGAATTTTTTTTGCAAAGTTAGTACAATAATGCACAAACATGTACCTGCGCCAATTGCAACTGATTTTTTTGAAACCCGAGGAGATCAACGTGCTAAAATTAAACTAGCACAGATGCATAAACTAATCATAATATTTGTCCACAAACAAGATTAACAAAAATATAATAGCACTATTGGTTGATAAAGCCAAATGTAGTAATAATGTAAACTGCACGCTGCTGTAGATCAGTGTGTCAATGAAAATCCAACATATAACTTACCACTTCACCCCGGTTGTGTGCATCTATACTACATCCACAACAAACCACATTAGTACATTCACACTAAACCTCTAGAAATCTGAACAAGCAAACTCCCTAAACTGGTAAACAC
>JABASF010002027.1:0-17373 GCA_019776145.1 Harlomillsia oculata
TTGGCATTTTTAAGAAAACTTAATTTTTAAAACAACGGCTTGGTCAGCGTTTCTCACTCGATTGCAGGCAATCCTTACTTATATTTAAGGGGCGAGTTGTGTTGAGACGAGACTGCGCATACAAAGAGTTTACCACAAAAGTCAGAAATGAATATTTTACTGGGTGGCGTGCTAGATACAAGTACGTTGTGGCCTTTTTTGCCGTTACTTGTAAGTATTTTACCAAAAAAAGAGACAATTCTGCAGCATTTTTTTGAAAAAAAGGCGCAATTATGCAACAAAATGCAAGTTATGGTCGAAAATGCAACTTAATGCAATTTGGGATGAAAAAAATTTTGAATCGTTAACGTCACACTGTCAGACGTTTAATTTCCTTGCAACCAGGGGTCTAGGATGCATAATGCAATTTGATGCAACTTAATGCATTTGGTTCCCTGGCTGATCAGTGACCAGCTTAGGTATGTATTTTAATTCACACTCTTGGATTCCAAGTAACCAAGAGTGATTGAATGATTGAATTAAAAAGTCATACATTATCTTTTAATAGTTTTAGTATTAAAAAAATATTTATAGTGTCGTGTCATGAATTCCTGTACTGAAGGATCCTGTGTATCCTTCACTTCCATTGTCTATTGTGAGCTAAGGTACTATTAATATGATACTTAACACTTTTCTGCAGGTATTATGAATTTAAAGGCAAACTTTGTAATTGTTAATACAATTTATTGAGTATGTCTAATAAACAAGACTATAGAACTAAACATTTGTTTACTACTTCTGTTATCATTTTGACTTAGTAATTGCATTTCTGGAAGACATTGCGTGGTGAGTATGAGCTTGAGATGAGATGGACGAGGAACGGCATTGATTTCTTACATCGGGTTGAAAGGTCGTTGCGTCTTGTTTGCATTAGTGATTCTGTTATCTCGTTCATTTGCCTGGAAAGATTCCGTTGGAGTAGTCAATCATGTTTTGGTGTTTTAATGTGCGCATAACTGAAATACACATCAACAAGGCATAAGACGTTTCTTAACTTGTTTTTGTATTGTACAATCAGTGTCTCAATTGAATTTGCTTATTTTCAGGTCTAAAAGGGTAGACTGAAAACATGTCGGCATCAGCCCTCAAGTTAGGATTTGTAGGAGCAGGTCAAATGGCACGTGCAATGGGATTTCCTCTTGTTCAAAAAGGTAAGTTAGTGTAGTTTATTACTTCAAAACTGAAATTGATCACCCTGGATGTCTATGAATACGTTGAGCTGTAGGCCTCTTTTGACGTTTTAAAGGTTTTGTGAAAGCGTCCGCTGTCACTGTTAGTAGTCCAGAGAATGCCCATTTGATACACTGGGAAAAGCTTGGCTGTAATGTTACAGACAACAACGGTAACAAAACTAATTCGCCTTAACATATTTGCCGTGAATTAGTAGAATATATAGTTGATTGGTATACTATAAAGTTGAAAGTTGTGAACATTTTGTGAGTTCCTACACGGGAATTTAAACGTAAATATACACATTTACTGTAAGTTTATTAATTTCTACAGAATTAGTGGTGAAAAATTCCACTACCGTCATTTGGGCAGTGAAGCCACAAGTCTTTTCCGAAGCTGTTGAAAACGTTGCTTCATTGGCTTCATCCAATCAAACTGACAATCGCAGAAAGTGTCACATTTCAATAATGGCTGGTGTGCCACTTGGAAGATTCACGGAAACTCTGAACAACAAATTTACTGGTAGTGAATTGTGCACTGGACGTGTAATGCCGAACATTGCAATGAAAGTTGGTGAAGGTTGTGCAGGTAGTATATTTAACTGAATTACACAAAATCTTTTGTAAAGCAGTGCAGCATTATTGGCGAAAGTAAAGTTTAAAGGAAATGAATTATTATGCAGTGTACACAATGGACCCGGGAGCAAGGCAATCTGAACGAACTGAATTGGTGGCCATGCTCAGCACCCTTGGCTTGTGCTACGAAGTACCGGAAACTCAGATCAATGCATATTGTGCTTTGTTCTCTTCGGGAGTTGGATTCGTAAATCATTTGCCTGCTCATGATTCATAATTCTTGTATGAACACATTATGTACATGCAATTTATGTTGGTAATTCAAGTATTACTGTTTAGATGTTTCCGGTTTTGGAAGCAATGGCTGATGGAGGAGTCAGAGTTGGGATTCCTCGAGATATGAGCATTCGAATGGCGGCACAAGCCATGAAAGGAGCCGCAACTTTAGTACTTAATGAATCCCAAGATTCACAAAATCCTTCTGTTCTGAAAGATTCCGTCTGCTCTCCCGGAGGAACTACAATCGTCGGGATTTCCACATTAGAGAAATTTGCTGTGCGAAATGCATTTATTGAAGCCATTTTTGCCGCAACTGCTAAAGGAGAAGAATTGGGGCGTGATGCGTCCAAGAAATCGAAATCATAGTTAATATCATGTGCTACGTTTCTTCTGAATCTCGTTTTATTAGTAAGCATAATATGATCTATATACTTGTAGTTTCTGAATTTTAGTATTACTTTATTAATTGTAAGTAAGTTAATATTAGTAGTCCAATTAAATGTTTGGAGTTAAGCGATGGGATAAGCTGAAATTTCGATTTGCATCAATGCAGATGTTGAGAACCAACGCCACCAAATCGTTAGTTATTATTTAGGTCAAAAAATGCACAAGTGGTTTATTAGAAAGTTCAAGAAAAAATAAGTTGAGAATATGAATTATAAAATTACATAAGGAGAAACGCCAACAATAACGGATGAAGTATGGAAAGCTCCATTTATTCCCTGCAAAGCTAAAGTTACCAGACATTGTATGATCATTAATGATTTTATAATATAATGGTTAAAATAGTTCGAAATTTCGTATATTTTAAAATACTGCATTAATCGAGCATTTGATTGTTAACATACTCGGAAGCTGAAGTCTAAGATACAGCTCAGAAAAGGTTCATAACTTTGACAGTTTCCTTCATTATTGTGTACAGGTTTGATATTAACTGCAAATAAAGTCCGCCGAAATGTGTCAAATTGTGGCATTCTTAAACATCCTTTGTAAGATTCAAATGTTAAAATTAAAGTACCTGCATGTTGCTCACACTGGGAAATGACGCTTGTAGCTTTGTTCTGGAAGGAAGCAGGAACTTCTTTTTTAATCTTTTCTCTTGCTACATTAAAGTTAATTTCTCCATTGTTCCCAAACTATTATAGCCACAATAAAATAAGAATATCATTATTTGAAGCTTTTTCTCATGTGACTGATAATTTACTCATATTAACGAACCCATTTAGACTCCATCATAATGCATTTCACGATACACTAAAATTTACAAGTAAAGTCATTTTAAATTTTAAAATCATTTTTATCTTTGAATTCATGTGAAACGATTATCTATATTTCAAAAAAATGAAAGTTTAAGTTATAAAATTAGGCTTGTCTTATGTTGGAGGAGAATAATTGACACAATCGTGGAATTATTAACATAAACCAAGAAAATAAATGTATTACAACGACTTTTTCTTTCCTCTCTTCCAATGTGGAATAGTTCAATTTTCGAATGCATAGTGAAACCAAACTCAATTGACTTGAGAGTATTTTTTCCGTAAATGCACGACACTCTGTACTCGTTCCGGTTGACACATTCTATCACATTGATTTATATTAAAACAGAATCAGTTTAAGATGTCCTAAAATTTCTTCTTCTTTAATATTATAAGTATTATTTCTTATTTCTTAGACAAATTGGTTCAACACGTACTTTGCTTGCTGATGCATTGCTCACGTTAAATGCTGTTATTGCTATGAATAGACAAAGCCAAACATTTGCGGTTCTCAAACTGGGAAGCATAATGAAAAGAGTTGAGTCTGGGGGAATGTGATATTTTTAAAGGAGGGACTTTTGGAGCAATGTGAATGTTTCGAACGTTCTCTGAACTTAAAACAAACTAAATGATAAAAACGAATTTTAAAACAAGTAAATATGACAATTTTATCTCGCGTGTCTGGAACCTAAGCGACTCTATGAGCGTAAAATGGTCAAATGATCATGTTAACTCTTTTCAATCGAATGGCGACAGTGAAGATTTGATGTGACCGTAATGATTAGCCCGTTTGTAAGGACCATAATTACTTTAAAAGTATTAAATAATGCGCATTCAACATTCACATGCACCAGAAAAATGTTTCATTTGCACAGTTATCATCACTTTTTACCTTTGTGCACGGTCTAACCCAGCATTATTATAATGTACAGTAATTTAATGCTTTTCGTAGTGCTATCAACAGGAAACCTAGACATGATTATTGCCTGTATATATTATAAAATGAATAGGATTACGGAAGACAATATTATATTTATTGTAAAGTCCACGTAGTTAAAATCTCTCTTTTATTCGAAAAACGTTGCCAAGAAGTAGCCAATTTACAAACAAAAGCTTGAGTTTGCCTTTCCATTCCATGCAACACTAACATTGTATCACGTTACCCCGAATGGAATATTTGGTATTTGGCATCATTTGATGACGACTATTAAGGACCCAGATTTGTAAGTTACAGGTAGCGAAAAGAACTGAACTTAGAAAAGAACCTAATATGGACAACTATAGTTATGGAGGTTCAACATTTTAATTTTCTACTGTAGTCAAAAGTCAAAATCTTCTCTGATTACTAGAATGATTTGCATGATGGTAAAATAATTATGAACGTTACGCTTTTCTCATGTTTGTAGCCATGACATTTGAGCTTCATTTGAGTCCTTATGACCTTTAGCCCTTAAAGGGCGGGCAGGGAAAAACAATGTCCATGAAATTCTGGAATCCCATATAGAATATGCCTTTCGTGTCCCTTGGTGGGGGTGTGAACGTGCCGTTTCGCATGCAAATCAAATTTGCCAAGCTTAAGTACAAGTTTTGCTTTGCTGGGTTTAAAATTGTATGACTCATACCCCCGACCTTCATTTGTAAGGCGGTGTGACAACTATGGACCTCCTCTTCTGGGTTCTTCACTTCTTCATTATTCTTTTCAAGTAGCACACCTACAAGTCTGGAATATTCCTTATCATAACTTGTGAGTGACGTGTGACTGATGACGAGACGAGAAACTTAATCTACGATAACTTCATAACCAATGGTGTAACTTTTTGCGATAAACCTCTCTTTAGATAGGTACGGAACCTATCTTTCGCCTCTCTTTCTTTTTCTAAAGATAGATACGAGAAGATAGGTTATCGCGATGACAAAAGAAAGAACGATAAAAGAAAGATAGAATGATCGATAGAAAAAGAGAGGAGAGGAAAGGGGAGAGTAGCGTTCCCCACAGGAACGAAAGCGATAGGAAACGAACGCTCTCAGATAGCAAAAAGAGAGATAGGTTCTCTGAGGTATCTTTGTTCTTTTCAACATTGGGGGTTTGTTCGTTCCCTCTGGACCCTGCAAACCAATACAAACACGGTACGCAATACTATAACTATACTATAAGTATACTATTGTACGTTCGTACGTTTACCTTTACTTTACGACTTGGTTTGGTAATTTGGTACTGGCTAATAGTAAAGAACTGTCCTTTGGTGTTCCTATTCTCTCACTCTCTGTGAGCCGGTCAGCCGGCCCGGCCTTTATCCTGGAGCTTGTTATTGAAGTATTTAATTCATTTCCGGAGCACAACTTTTTAAATACTGAGTCGTTTAAATTTGTTCTCAAACAAGTAGACAAACAAACTAGTTTGTTGGTCTACTCTAACTGTAACTTTCTTGGATTGAGAGAAGTTGCAAAAAAAATGTTGTCAATTCCTGCTACAACAGGAACAGTAGAAAGTACTCTACAGCAGGTCATTTGTCAAAGTACAAACGTAGTCGTACGACAGTTCAAAATATGGCTAGTATTTTAATGTATCGGGAGCACTTTCAAGAAGAATTTTCTAGACGCCATGAATTGGTGACTAAGAAATCACAAGAATACACTAATGTTAGTACGCCGGTCACTAATCGTACAACAACCTAGGTTGTTGTACGATTTTTTTATTTTACAATATAGTTACTTTATATAATTATTACATTAATTATTATATAATATAAACTTCTATGGATATATGCCTGTACAATTCAGTTCATCGTAATTTAAATACATTTTTTAGTTTTCGAGTTTTGTTATTGTTTGGTTTTCGAAATTCGTGTTGTCGAGGAAGTAAATGTTAAGTGCGATTTGTGGTGATTCTGTTTATGTTGAAGACAATAAAAAACTACGATTCAGTAAAGAATCATATAATAATGATGAACACAGTAATCGTGCACTTTGAACTTTAAACAGTCGCCGACTCACCTGGACAGCTGGAATTTAAGTGAACAGCCGGCTAGTCAGTTGTTCACGTTTGATCGACTGCTTAGTAGTTCTATTCTATTAATCATAAAATACAAGAAAAACGATCCAGCTGACTTCAATTTTGTTCTTTATACATAGTATACACAGTACCCAAGAGCCAAGGTAAAAAGAGAGATAGAAGAAAGAAAACGAAAGAGAGAGCAAGCTATCGATATTTTTTCGATAGATTATAGAAAGATAGATTGAGCGAAAAGAGAGGAGAGGGAACGATAGCTGAAAGAAAGAAAAGAGAGAAGAGAGATAGCTGAAAGATAGATACCTTTCCCTCGTTCCTATTGATAGCGATAGGAACGAGCAGGCTCTATCGAAAGATAGAAAAGATCGAGCGGTGGATGAGAAGTTACACCATTGTTCATAACTAACGCAATTAAAAAATTGGAATAATTTTGCCAGTGCTTGTGTTCAATTTCGATTTCACGTTTCAATTCAACTAATACAAGTAAGCCACATTTCATGTTCGGTTTAGATTCAGTTTGTGCTCGGATTTAATATTTATTGTAAAATGACATCAGTGCGAACTTGAATTTTGTTATTGGGAGCTCCATATTGTTAGTATTCGTACTAATGTTTGCACAAAGGCATCATTCCCTTTCACCATAAGGTTGAGCGTGTGTTAACTTTAAAATCCTACAAACATTTCATTAGTGTTTTTTTTGTTCATAGATTTCTGGAGCAATTGAGGCCGCTTGACACTTTTCGTTCAGTTTCATTTCTAAGCAAAATGGCGTGGTCTAATGGTGCCCAGAAGAATGTAAAACACTAATACATACATTTTGCCTAACTTTTGGATATAATACTACAAATGCTTTCGGTTATGTAGTAATAAGCTGTATTTCTGAATTTTTTTTATTGTAGTCACTGTTGGCGGACATTGATCCTGTAAAAGGTGAAGCATTCATGTTCGTGCTATTAATGGGAGAAGATTTTGAAAATCTAGTTCAAACGATTAGCGGCAGGGATGTCCAAGTTCCTTTGAATTTAGACGTCGTGCCTCGCTTTATCTTGAGTAATATTGAGGCAATTAAACTGAAGTGTTCAGCGAGAAAGATGCCGGTGAGGTTTGCACACGCAAACGCTTTTCGAGATTTGATATTAAGAACAAGGGATGGAAGTATGAGTCCACGAGCCAGAGCAGAGTCAATGAGGGTGAGCGGTGTGAGAAACGGGCCCTTGGTGAATCCTGACACTTTCTTGCTTAGACAACTTCGATGTGTCAAGTATTTGAACCTGGAACTTGGGAAAGAATGTCCTGATGCGGAATATCTGAATACCGTTGACCCAAGGATTCGCTCCTTTCTTGAAGGACCTACGTTCCCAAACTTGGATACTTTCAAAGTACACTCCTCCCTTAAAGAAAACTGGAAGCCCTTTTTGAAGTTTTTATCAAGACATGCCGGAAAATTGAAGAAACTCGTAGTTAATCTTGGGATTGAATTTGTCGGCGACGAATGGACGTGGGAATATGAAGACGATTACCCGTATATGTTCGAGGAGTTCAATCCAGACGAATTTGCGTCGCTGGGAACCCTACAATTGACGGAATTCCAGTTTTTTGATACAAGTTTCGATTTTCCTGTGTACGATAGTTACCGTAAGGCGTTTTACTCATTGTTGGAAAACCAACAGACGTTGACAAGTCTGCGAATTGTATGTAATAGGGACCATAACCACGCATGTCTCAAGAAAATGATGAAAAATAGTAAGAACTCATTAGAAAAGCTAAGGATTGAATTTTACAAACAGACTTCTGAAGAAGATGACACAGTATTAATGCAATTTGATATGAAATTTCTTACGGGGAGCAATTTAAAGACCCTTGAAATTGTGTCTATCGTTCCACTTGTTGGGCTTATTCCAGAACATGTAAGATCAGAGATTTTGAACTTTGAAAATGTATCCAATACTTTGACTTCCGTTACGATGAAGAACATCATAGTTGATGATGTTACTAATCGTTCTATCTTTAAATTCATTAAGAACTCTTCACAGCTGAGATCAGTGGTCCTCTGTAATACCCGGATCAGGGCGTTTTCATTTATTATTTTTCAATTTTTGGCCTACTGTCAACATTTACAACATATAACAGTCAAGCCCATACAGTTCTTAAAGATTCGGAAACCTAACAAGCGAGATTTATGGGATTTTCAGATTTATAGTATCATGAATCCGTTGATGAAACATTTTATGAAAAGGAAATTTAATGATGATGCTATGGTGGACGAGTTTGTTGCTGACGTTGACGACCGCGATCGTCAATGGATTCGTGCTCTGCGTCGGAGTTCAAAAACAAAATTTTGGAAGAAGCTTTATAAAAACCCTTTTTCCACAATACCGTCAAGGATCGTACACTCGTCGGATGAATTCATCGACTACGACTACGTAGACATATCAGATAGTTATATGAACGATGAGTCTCTTCTGACATTGGATGAGGATGATCCTGACTTCAAAATCTTCTCCACTTTAATAGAAGAATCCGATTCGGATTCGTAGGATCCACATCGAAAACATTCTGCATGAATTCAATTTATACTAGGTATCCCTGGAATAAACATTTATGTATTTTAATTATATAGTATACAATATGGTTCATTCTTTGTTACAATATAAAAAAGACATTAAAATTGATATAAAATAACAATGAATTTAAGATCACTTCAAAACCGCCGTTGAATGAATTATAGAACTTGAGTATAAGATATATAAGTCTAACCTCCATTTGTTTTAGTTGTTTAACAGCTCATTCAAATTTGAAAGGTCACAATCATCATTGAGCACATATGAGGCAAGTTCGTCAATCCTGTTCTCTCCCATGTGCTCCTCTTGTTCTATTATAGCTAAATTAAGATTCAATCCGTCATCATCCGCAAATTCTTCAGTATTTTTCAACTCGACCGCCATCAATGTATCCACAACTGCGAAAGCGTCGTTGAATTTCGTTTCATTCTCAGCGTCGATAAAACTATGAAAGGAAGCTTTTTGTATCATCACTGGTACAAGGGGATCCAGGTTTGTCGTCAATTCTTCTATCTTAACAACTTGCACGGAATTTTTGAGCTCGGAGATGTCTTTGACAGGACTAATTTCTATCACTTCTGCTTTGTCTAATGTCCACGGACCGTTAGCTTTGTTTAGTCTCTTTTTATATACGGGCTCCATTTTTGTAGGTCCGCACACTAGTTGACTAAAATAATCATCCCCTAATCCTAATTCTCTTCTCATATTGCGTGTAACGACTGTTGTTACTATAGGAGACTCGTGGTCGTCGTTGTTACTTCGTTTGATTTTCAACCGAGGGGATCTTCTGGTTTCACGTAATCCTTGTCGCCTGGACCTCGATTTTAAAGTACTTTTTGCACAGTCAGAGGCAGCATGCATACGTAACTTTTCATTAGGATAAGCACGTGTTGAATTTGGACGTTCTTGACGTCGTCTTGAAACGGTTTTTGATGGTGTTCCTGCGCTACTGTTGCTTAAAGATGTGATAAAACGCCTAGGCGGTGCTCCGGAAGACGCTCTTCTCGTCGTGGCCGTTGCCGTGGCAATATTCTGTTTTTTACCGGAGTTCTCTTCGGTTTCAGAATGACGTCTTGATGCGGTAGACGACGGAAATACATCGTATTTGTTTGGATCAAATAATAACTTTGGCGTTCGGATCCGTGTTCCTCTTCTCAAATGAACATTATTGGGATTTGTGAGAAGCTCTGAATGTTCCTCTCCTTCTTCACTAACATTCAGTTCCGGTTGTCGTCGTCTATTGGTTTGATACAATTTATGCGCTACTGTTGCTTAACGATGTGATAAAACGCCTAGGCGGTGCTCCGGAAGACGCTCTTCTCGTCGTGGCCGTTGCCGTGGCAATATTCTGTTTTTTACCAGAGTTCTCTCCGGTTTCAGAATGACGTCTTGATGCGGTAGACGACGGAAATACATCGTATTTGTTTGGGTCAAACATTAACTTTGGCGTTCGGATCCGTGTTCCTCTTCTCAAATGAACATAATTGGGATCAGTGAGAAGCTCTGAATGTTCCTCTCCTTCTTCACTAACATTCAGTTCCGGTTGTCGTCGTCTATTGGTTTGATACAATTTAAGACCATGGTCCAAGATTTTCTGGATGGCCGCCCGGTGTGCCTCTACTGACTCCTCCCTAGACGACGTATAAGAAAAGTTTTGAATCGACGTTACAGTTTCCCACGTATTCTGCTGCCTACACAATAATAGGAAGAACCATACAATTACAAACCCGTTCATATATGTTTGACATGAGAAATGAATCTGCATTACTTATTAAACTCACCGATCAAATCCTTTCCATTTGAGCAGATACTCAATTTCGTTTCCTTCTTCTCTTTTTCTTATTACTTGTTCAACTTCGAAACAATTCTGGCCCTCCTCAGAAACTGAACGGTCTTTGCCCGGCGCTTTATTTAACCTACAATCAATAATCGTAATGCCTTTTAAAACATGAAACTCTTATCAAATGCATCATGACAATGACCACAATAGCACAAAATGTCCAATAATTTCATAATTTGAACCTAATACTATAACCAGTAACTTAAAATATTTTATCAATGTTTTTAAATATATTTTTTACTCACCACATTTTTGATGCAATTCAAACACGCGATTAAATTACCCGTTGTTTGCTCTACTGAGCTATAGTGACGTCAAAAAAAAGAACTATACGACCACCGTCCGAGATTCAACTCCTTCACCGAGTTGTGTTGTCTCCAACAAACAAATTAATAATGTAAAAACTCTCAAAAAACAAAAAAAAATAAAATAAAACTCCAATAACAGCCCAACTAGTGTATATATGTAACCTAAAAAAAATTCCTAACTATCCTAACAAATAATATAATATAAATGTCAAAACCAAAAAAAAAGAAAGAAATAAAAAAAAACTCCAATAACTGCCCAACTAGTGTATATGTAACCGACAAAAACAAACAAAGTTCCTAACTATCCTAACAAATAATATAATATAAATGTCAAAACCAAAAAAAGAAAGAAATAAAAAAAACTCCAATAACTGCCCAACTACTGTAATATGTAACCGAAATAAGTTCCTAACTATCCTAACAAATAATATACTATAAAAGTCAAAACCCCAAAAAAAAAATTAAAAAAAAACTACAATAACAACCAAACTAGTGTAATATGTAACCGAAAAAAGTTCCTAACTATCCTAACAAATAATATAATATAAAAGTCAAAACCAAAAAAAAAATTTAAAAAAAACTACAATAACAACCAAACTAGAGTAATATGTAACCGAAAAAAGTTCCTAATCTATCCTAACAAATAACATAATATAAAAGTCAAAACCAAAAAAACGAAATAAAACAAACTCCAATAACTGCCCAACTTTAATCCAACCAAGAAAGCTCGTACGTCTGAACAAGTCTCAACAACATTTACAACAACACTCTTGCTTCAGGTCAGTCAGTCTCATTGACATACGCGCTAAGACAATAGTAATACAAAATCCAACGACGCTCACTCACAGCACAAAAGTACACAAGATCAAAACGAGAATGGAAAAATCTTGCTTCTTTGTAAAAACGGAGGGCGCGAGTAGGCTGGAATCTGAAATATTCCGGAATTATATTTTGTTTCAGTGCTAATGTGAAAGTCGACGCCGCTTATTTTGATAATGAATGTATATTTATGCATTTTATTCGATGTATGATCAATGAAAACCCAACACAAAAGGCAAATGACAAGTCAGGGTGGTCCATGGATCCATCATTTTATTCCGTATCTCAACTTTGAGATTTTTGGTTTTGAAAGTTGAAATGTGATATGGAAACTATGTACAACCTAAAGTTCCATTATTGGGATTGAGCATTTTTAGCTACTAAAATTGTGTTTGTGACTTAATTGCTTATGGAAGTTCTTTATGCGAGGAAGAGAATCCAGTCTCAAGTTACCCATGGACGATGTTCATATGAATTGGAAGGCTTCTAAAGGTTCGAAAGACTGAAAGCATAATCCACATTACATTGAAATCTTAATCTTGAAAACACTCGGAATGTAAACAATGCATGTTTTATTCTAGATTTTTTAAAAAATTGTTTCCATATTTTCTATTGTTAAAGCGATACAACGTTAATAAATCCAGAGTAAAAGGTGCGGAAAGGAATGGACGCGCGTGAGTTTCAGGTGCCGTTCAGAAATTCAGAATCCAACACAAGGCTAAAGGCACGCACGTCGTCAGTTCATAAAAGCATAATAAAAAATAAAACCCCAAAACTATGTTCAACTCGTATTACATTTTCCATTCCACGGATCGATTTTGTACATATATAAAAGACACATTTTTTCCTACCTTCTCCAGTTCAGTTCGTGTTGGGAATTCGGAGAAGGGAAAGCGTGTTGTCGGTGATTGTCGTCTCTCCGAATCCGAAAGTTGGACTAAAAAGGAAAAAAAGTCAGTGACGGCCCGTGCCTTCGACCAGTCTTGCTTTGGCACTTGGAACGTCAACATTGCACTGTGTCAGTGGTCATTTCTTTGAAAATTAGGTATTGTATAGTGTATATTCAATGAGGTAGAATTCATTGGAAAAGTCTACGTGAGTAATTTTAGTCATTCCGAATGGAATTTATGTAGTCAAAATTATGTATATTTTTGTGAGTTTCATTTCCGTTTTTGTTTACCTGAGAAATTACTCGTATTGATTCGTGTGTGGGATGGGCGGGTTGGTTGTTGGACCTCGTGCTATGATATTACAGCTGTCACCTGTTTCCTTCACTAAATTAGGTATTTTTGTTTATTTGCATAAATGATGACAGATTTTGTATAATTCATTATACTGTGTAACATGTTCAATTACTCTAACATCTAACTGTGGATCCATTATTTATGTACGTTGCTTTGTTTTCTTTTATGCAGATTTATAATAATCAAGAAATGGCATTCAGTGGATTGACTAGTCCGAACCCAACGCCACTCCAGCTATTACTAGATGAAATAAAATTCCAGCTTCAGAAAGAAAAGCAGTTTTCATCTGTACATGGTTTGAGAAAATAATATTTTTTAAAAACACGTTTTCGTAGTTGTAGCCATTGTATTTGTACAGGTAATAATGGATACTTTTTTGGTATGGTGTGTCTTAGATCCTTCTGGATTTCTGAATCGAGGAACGACCTATTGGACAGATGTATTCGTACGACATTTTTTATTTCAAAGTGATCGTTCAATTGATGCAGATGACCTTCTGTTTTTCGTGCGTAGGAAGCATATGCGGACAAATGTTACACAAAACCGATTTCAAGTAAGGTTTCTTTTGTGTGGTTTTCTTTGTCAATCGTTTTGATTAAATTATTTAGGAAAAGAAGTAAATGAAAGCAAGTACCTACTCAATAATTTTGGGTTGTTATGTATAGACGGAGGTGGAAGTTTTTAGAAAAGACAGTAAAAAGTTGCCTATAGGAGACCCAGAAATAGAATGGAAAGATACAGTGTTCCTCAATCTTCTTATCCATCAACTGAACTACACTCTTACCCTGGCCATTTGCACGAGAACGTCGCCCAAGGACTTGCAAGTGCTCAAAAGACACTCGCAGGTATAGTCAAAGTCGTTACAATTACGTAATTTTGTAAATTACTCTTACTTTTCGTCTTCATTATTTACTTGCATTGATTGACTGTCTGAGTGAGTGTCTTTCGTGTCTCCAGTTCCTGATTTAATAATTCAAGTGGTTGTATTGTGCTTTTTTGGATAGAAAGTGTACGCCTCACCGAGTAGGCGGCGAATGGACACGAAAGGGGACTTTGAAGAAATTACATATCCGTACTTGTCATTTATGGTCGACAATTTTGATGAGGTTTGTTTCTCATTATAGCGATAGTTTCATTTGACTTCAATCAAGTTTTAATCCCGTGTGGTTTTCCTGGCCCTCAAAGTGGGAAGATTGGAAAGCACAGCTTTGATGCTCAAGAGAAACAGTAGAGTGCGTTTTCAATTTAATGTCAAAGGGAGGTCAATTATTTGTCTTGGTCTCCAGTGGCGTAGCACACTTTCTTGTTTCCTTTGATCACTTTATACCATTTGACATAATATTTACTATGTTTGCTGAACTTTTCAATCCTCAAACAGCTTTGTTTAGTTGTGAGATACTGAGATGCCGAGTGACTACTACTTTGATACTTTGAAAGATTAAAAACATGAGATCGGTTGGTTCTAGGTTTTCGGTGAAATGACAGTCCGAGACGGTGAAATGGTGTGCGTAGAATTGTGTGCAGCTGACAAAGACCATGGATTTCAGGCGGTTCTCTTTCTCGGATCCATTCGCTACGACGCCTTAAAGAGAGTTTATGATTCTCGCGTAAGTTCACCGTTATTTCATTCCTTGTTCATCACATGCTCCTGCGCGTGTTTGCCTTTTAATAAAAAATTCTTAAGCGTATCTCCTGGCGTTCCAGTTCTCTGTCACGATAATGGATGAGGATTGATCTTTCGTAGTATATGAAATGCATGTACTGAGTAAGTGCTTTTCTTTCATTTAGGCAAGCTTGGGAAGTAAAATGGCCCAAAAAATGACCTTCGGCCTTTTCTCTAGTGCACAAGCACAAAGAGTTGAATACGTGAGACTCAAAGGTCCGTACGGCAAAGGACATGCTGAAGTGGCTGTATCAAAACCAAAAGGTATGTTTTTGTTTTTCCTTGGAAACGAAGAACTTGTTCTCTTTCAAACTTGTTCGCTTCTGGTCCTGACAGTTTCGTAAATTTAAGTTTATTTCGGGAAATAGTGTATCATTTGCTTGTGATTGCTTTTTCAGGTGCAGGTGCCGAGACTCCCACTTCCGAACCAGGGTTTTGCATGACGGATGGAATGTGGGATTCAGACGTCGAATCGGACTCGGAAGACTCCGTGTTCAAGCACCATGTACGAAAAATTCTCATGTAAAAGTTTCTATGTATTGTAGCATTTTAGTAAAATTCTTCATTATTTTTTTACAGCGGAGGTTAAGTGATCCAAGTTCAAACTTGAACAACTACAGTCGATCAGGATGGAGAACTATGAAGTCTGGAGATTCTGGGGCCAAAAGAGCTCGTTCACAAAATGAAGGCTTGGATTATTGTGGTCTTGCGGAAATTGAAGCTGGTGATGTTCGAGACGGTAACGTTATGCTTTTATGGAAATTTAATTAAAGCATAAGCATAGGCTGCTGTTGTGAGAGTGTTCATTATTCTTTTTGTGCACTTTTAAATCCAAAACAAAAGACTTTTAGAAGCAGTGGTTATAATATTGTTTTTTATTAGTTTTTCAACATAAAATGGTGAAATGAATACATAATAGGAATTGCGTGCAGACAATCTGTACAAGATACAGTTTTGAATTAAGACTAAGATTTACTTCATTTATCCTTCTCACTGTAATAATTTAATTTCGTCTTGCGAGCTTATCCGGCTATCGTTTTTGCAATGCGTACTTTATGTTTATGGTACTGAATGTGACCTCAATTGTGCTTTTGTTGGTAGATATATTATTTCCGTTTTGTTTTCTTTTGACACGTATAGTCTCAATATGAGGTGACAAAATTCATTTTTACGAGATATGGAATTCACTGTACGAGTTATACAGTTTTCATAACGTATAAAAACTGAATTATAATAAATAACACATAATTGAAATACGTTGAGAATAAATGGTGAACATTTTACCAACATTCAACACAACACATACGCTTATTATAATTTAGAGTTTGGACCTGTATGAATCATCAATCATCAATCAACAATAAAACAATATCTTTGACTGTAAAATTGACAAGAATAAGTGTCAACGTAAATGGAAACTCCCGACATACATTTAATATGTAACTGGGTAATTAATAAATTGTATAAACCTATTCGTTGCAATGTCACAAAGATAAATGTTGACAGTAAGTCGAAACTGTAGAACGAAGAAATGTAAACTACTAACAACGAAATACATTATTCGTCATTCTAAATTTCATGTAGAAGTGCGAATATCACATGATCAAATTGGGTTTTTTTCAATAATGAACCTGCGAATCCATGATTTCAAAGAAATTCCAAAGCCCACACGACGACCAAACATTAGAATGTTAAAACTGGTTCGTCTCTGCGATCCAAAACATCTGAAAGTTAAGGAAACAAGTTTATTCGGATACGAAATTAATTAGCTTTGACATTTGCAGTATGTATAAGCAAAGAAAACAAACCTTGCATCATTGCGGAGCAGGTGACAGTGATGTAAGTCAGAAAAGCGTTTAACGGAACCGACTGCGCTCGACGAGTTTCTCTCCACATATGAAAAGTTTGAGTGAACCCACGCATTGTCCAAAGTGGATTGTAAGCCCCGTCATCTAATTCTGTAACACAATACAATGGAGTTGTAAAACATTAATAGTGTAAACAAGAGCAACGTTAAACGATAATTTTCGAAAAGGCGATCCTATAATCAACAAAGAAATTACAATACCCGTCTTGACAGGGGGTTTGGGAATCGCCGCAGTGGTGGTATCACAATGATAAAAAATTCGCACTCCTTCAGGGGTCATTTTATTGCGTACGGTATTCAAAAGCCTTTTCTTATATTGAGACTTTGCATCAGGAAGGCAAGCAATGGAACTCGATTTGTCTGATAAAGGCAAATCTCCAGTCTTTTGTTTTCCAGGGACTGTTTCAGTTAGAGTTTTGGAAGAAACTAACGGACGGCGTTTAGGAATAGAAACTACGTCTTTTGTGTCTGAGCGGATGTTCCGCAAAGGAATTTCGTCCATAGCCATTGACTGAGAACGAGGGAAAGGACAGCAGCAAGTTGCACAAGGAGATTCTAAATTTTGAGCATGAATTCCTTCCTCGGTATTTCTAACACGTGGTATTTCAGTTTCAGTCTTCTGAGTTTCGTTTTCATTTGCAATTTCATTGCGTGACAAAGAACATTCACAACCACAGAATAATAAGCTTCTTCCACTCTCTGCAAACAAAACAAAATGTGCAAAAATTAAATTAAAAGAAAA
>JABASF010002028.1:0-17372 GCA_019776145.1 Harlomillsia oculata
TATTTTGTAAAGCGATTGGACGACTATAAACTGTATTTTAATTTTAATTTAACTATAACTAGTGAACACGAACGTTGAACCTATTAATCATATCATAGTTCATCTTCATGTATAACCGTAATGCCATTGTGTGTAATGTGAATTTATTCAATGAAGCACCACGTTCAACGTATACAATAGCTTTTAGATTTGTCTGTTTTTACTAACAGTTGTGAGTGTGATGGGCTGGATTAAGAAAACAATCAAAGAAAAATAAAAAATAACTGGTTTTGTTTTGGCTTTGTTTTGATAAAGTTGTAATTATTTTCATTAATTTTGTGCAACGTTGCTATTTCAATTAACTAGAGCAAAGAATTTGCATATGCTTTGCATGCATGGGACGAGGACGAAAACGAGGCGAGGAGAAGACAACACTTAAAAGCACTTTCACCACCACACGAATCTTTTTACAGAGTTTACCTCAGCAGAACCAAAAAGGACATCATTTTCCATTTTTAAACATGAAACAAATGAAACCCTATATTTTAATTGACTCACTTTGCTCTTGAGGTTGAGAAATGGAAACTGTTTAATCTTTAACCTAGAGACGTAACGACTCAAACCTTAGTTTTGCTAATTGAATCGAAATGAATTACAAACAAATTACAACCTTAAATTGCAATTTAAACCGTAAATAACTCCAAAAGGGAAAAATCTTGACTGGTAAATCTATAAAGATCCTTTTTCACATTTTTATGTTTCAAAAATGAGACTGCTCCAAATAACTTTATAACTACATTCAGAAAAATCATTTCAAACCCTGTAATTCGATCCACACGGTGTAATCTAATTTTACTGAACTCCTTGGTACGTCGTACGGTCGAATGCATGCAGACATGCGTGTGGCGTATATTGTACTATGTAGTTAGTACTCCAAATCCATTTAGTTATGGCCAACCTACAGTGAATCCATGGTCTTTTAACACTTTCACAGACAATAATTGATGCGGCGAACCCGCCCTAGTCTTTGAACCTTTCCATTAACCCAGAAGAAGACATTGTTCTCGAAATGATCATTCTTTTTGCACCATTCCCTTATCAAAATGCATGGGATGACCCAACAACAAAAATGAGACTGACACAGCGTCACATAAAAATCATCGTCCACCGTCCGCCTGCTTTTATTATGGGGTTTGATCACAAAAATGACTGTAAGATGCATCGCTTTCTTCGTCTACTTGGGTAGCGATCCGGAGTTATAGTTGCATGTCCTACACGCTCTTGGGTGTTGATAAGAAGAATGTGTGATTCTGAATGTGAATGTGGACTTGATGACGAAGAAGGAATGAAGATGCTAGACTCACTTAATGATTAAATCGTTATGATTAAACGGATACCTTTGTACTTTATTCTAATTCTTTAATGCATTCAACGTAGAACGCATTATTTTAGATGCATTTTAATTTAACTAGACTCTCGACTAAGATAAGACATAATAATAATAAACGGGGTAAATCGTAAAGTCGTAAACCGAGTAAAACGAAAGCACGTGTAAAACTGTTTCATATTTTTTAAGCTATTTAGTTGGAATATAAATCGTAAATACCATTAGAGATTTTTTGTATTTTTTCCCTCGAGTTATGTTAGCCACAAAACAGACAATATGGGTCAGTGGAGGGAACTTGTGTCGCTCTCGTATCTTTATGACTTCATGTGGAATTGCAGTAATGCTTACGCGTCTCCGGCCCCACCCACATGTTAACTTTAATGTAAAGTAGGAGTAAGTACCTTTTCCCTTTATATGATGATCGGTAGTAACTGTCAAGAGTCAGAGGATCAGAATTTTACCATTTGCGGAGCACAGGGCACGTGTTCTCGCTCCTTTTCCTACATACGACTTGTCTGTGCGGTTTTTACTTGTACTCTTCTCTGTGGCACAATGTACAAGATAGGGATTAGAGATTGCAAAATCTGCCGTGCTTGCCCTTGAAATCCGCATTGTGAACTACCTTTTGTATTTACTATGCATGATACGATGACACACACACGTACGCACTTGATTCTTCGGCACAGGTAGTGCACCTTAATACCAACAAGGAAGCCTTATCAACACCTTACCTCCCGTGAAAATGTAACTACTGTATAATGCATGTACCCATTCACTTCATTGAGGCAGGACTTTATGAGCAAAAAGAAACTAGTTTTTGTGCCAATTGATACATTTTAAAGGGCAGTCAAGACTCGGAGAGGATTTCAGTCTGACGCTGACGTTGTTTTTGTTCTGTTCCTCTGGACGTTCTTCAAAGCCATATTTAATCCAAAATGAACGGATTGGTCTTTGTGTGTGGTGCAGCGGCCTTAGTTGTCTTGGCCCTTAGTGACGTCGTGTCTGGAACTCAATACCAACCAGCCCAGGCGGCTTCTAGCACTTATCAACAATACCAACAATATCAACAGCCCCAACAACCACAACCACAGACTCAGCAAGCTCAACGAAGAGGACATGGATATGGTTACGGAGGAGATTATGAACTCCAGAGCATCTTTTTCATTGGACTGCCGCTCCTTCTCATCCCATTGATCTTCTTGTGGCCCTACTTCCTCTTCAGCCATGGACCATGGGGTGGCTATGGATGGGGTGGATACCCAGGCGGGTATGGCGGTCACGGAGGATTCGGTCACGGAGGATACGGTGGATATGGTCATGGAGGATATGGTGGCCCATGGGGTGGTTGGGGACGTTCTGCTGACAAGAAGGCTGATGAATTGGCTCAAAAGATTGTGCCAAACTTGTAAGGTAAAGGTAAGTACTATTTTCATTCATTACATTCAATTCATTACACTTTGGTATTGGTACACTTCGACTTCGACTTCATTCTTCCAAATCCAAATTTATTTTCCTTTCTAAAGTAAATCAACATAAACCACCTTTAAAATTTTGAACAATTTTTTAAGTGCTCGAAACGCTATTTTATTAAGTTCCCGACCGCAAAGTCTACAAATGAAAAATCCCGTTAGGATTTGAATTTTTACGTTCTCTGCCCCTGATTCCATGATTTTTTGTTGCTCAACTTCCTCTCAAGTTCAAGGTTTTCAGTGCACATTCGTTCATAAAACAAAAAGCATAAGCACTGCAAGTTGTAGTAGTGTGAAGAAACGAGGAAACCAACCACGGAACCATTGTCATTCATTCCATTATTACATTGTGTACAGAATGGAAGTGTGTAATATTTTTAAAGTAGATAAATGCCTTTCTAAGGTGCAAACCAGCATTAGAAACAAAACCACAACAATATCATAATGGAAACATCCGACTCTTGTGAACTAATTGACTTTTTATTTGGTTCATTTGCAGGAAAGGTGAAGGATAAAGCGTATAATATCGTCTCTATGCAAGTTTCAAAAGGAAGTGAAGCTGTTGCCAACATTAGATGCTATGATGTAGTCGGAAACCTCCTCATTTCCTCTCCGATGTTGCTGCTCCTGTTGTTATTTGGTCAACATCCGTCACAAAAGTCGTTGCTGTATTGCCAGTCTCTCTGAAATCCTCTGTCTCTCTCATGTCTCGTCTCATCCTTTGTTTCTTACAATTCTTTTTATATCAGCACATATATACATAATTGTGTGTACGTGTTAACATTGCTCAAGTCACAGAGAGGATCGTTGTTATCTGTACCATTTAAGCTCATGCAGGTCAGTCTTATCAACAGTCGTCGTGTTGACGTTTACTGACATGAATTGCCCATGCCTGGCTTGGCCAAATCATGTCGTTTCGTTTTACCGGCGTGTGTCGTTTAGCATTATGCAGAGCAGATCCGCTCGTAAAAATTTAAATTATTATTGCAGCTCTCTCCTCTTTAATAGTTGAGATGGTTGCTCTCTCATTAGCATCTGAGCCATGTTGTCTATCGTCTTCATAATGTTCTCTTGTTCTTTACTAACCATAGCCATATTAGTCTATTACACTCTCCTCTCTTGTAACTAATCAGATGCAAAAAAAATCCACACACACTGACCACTAAAACGAAATCCGTTGGCTATGTCTCTGCCTCCTCGTTTTGTTCGTCTATTCATTGTTGTTATTGTTGTTGTTGTTTGTTGTTGTCTGAGCCGTTCTGCAGAATTCAAATAAAAAAATGGGATTTTTGTAATAACGGTTGTAGTTTGGAGTATAGTTTGTAACCCGGATTTTTTAACGTCTTCTCGCTGCTCTAGATGTTTTTGCTTATTTTTCACAAGGCTGCATTTTTACCTTACGCATTACTAATTTGCTTTTAGCATTTAGGAAAGAAAGCACGCGTACCTTTCGCGTTCGTGGTAACAAGATTAACAAAATGTAGGCACTGAACAAAGCATCCAAGTGGGAAAAGGCAAAAGGTTAGAACAGAAGACGCGTATTTTTGTCGTTCTGGTGCTAAAAACAGTAAAACAGACCAAAAAATTCTCTAAAAACTGGATCAGACTCAAAAGTTCAAGATCCTAAAGATGCAAAAGCAAAACTGTTTCATAGTTCATTTTTGGTTCATATTTTCCACATTATTGCATCTTAATTCTTAATCACGTCACGATTAAGTTCACGCTTTACGCAATAGTAATGACAACGCCGGGAAATATTTTGCATAAATGTAATAAACACTAACCTTTCATCAAAATAAATTTCATAGTTTACCACTACACGATTATTGTATTGTATTCTACCTAATTAACCTAATACCCTGCAAAAGGACTTGAGACTTGAACAGAACATTTGAACTTCAATTTAAGTTCGTACTATGAATTATATTTAATTTTGATAGTATAGAATGGAATATGAAAATATTAAAAATTCAATCATTAATCAAATTAAGCCCTAATGTAAAATAAAACAAGTTGAATAAGAGCGGAAGAATTGAATGATATTAGCCGTGTGTGTGATTCAGAGGGAAGTGGTCATGGCCGGAAGTCATGTCGCTCAATTAGCAAGTGTCACAAAAGGCTCTCGCGCTTTTGACAAATGTAGGTCAAGTTGAAGAAGACAATTATTATAGTAGATGTAGTGTACAGGCACACTCCGTATCATTTCCTATATAAACTGTATACTGCATACAACAGCAAAATATCATTCAAAAGTACATTTCTAGAATTTCTAACGATGGAGGGGACGCTGCTGATGACGCTGTCGCTATTTGAATTATATTATATGCTCTCATTTTTTAGACATTCATGTTAAAGCTGACCATTGCGTAGTTTAACATTGAACTTTCTGAACTGTCATCACATCGTTTCTGTCTCCTTTCTTCTTTTGTCTCCCTTTCGCATTTCTTCCTGAGCAATTTCGTCAAATACGCTTGATATAAAACTCATGTCATTAGAATGCAAGTTCAATACATTACGCTCGCGTCTTTCATTAAGGCCACTTTCGTTAGTTGTAACTGCCCCTTCGTGTACTCTACGTTTTCCGACGTTAATTGAGCAAAGACAACTCTCATGCTTTTCAACAAATCGGGAAAATCAAGGGAAGCTCATTAAGTTTACTTTAGAAAATACATTTAGACAGTTTATATAAACCTTCATGACCATTTTCCAACTGAAAACAACTCAAAAACAAAACTATGTCAGCACTTTTCTTTTAAATGAAACTCAATTGAGCAGAGCACGCATTCAAGTTCCATTTTTTCATTAATGTACGCACATTTTTTGTACTATTTGCCAATGTTGATGGGGCAATACAAGATGAAGATTCATATCGACACTTTTCAACCATTTTATTTCAGAGAGGAAAGAGAACTTCAACGGATTAAAAGCTTTGGTTTGGTTTACTTAATACTTTTTAAAGACATGCTAAACATAATTATGAACTATTCTACTTATCTAAATGAACCACCTCGGAACATTAGAACTTTAATTTATCAATGATAAAAGTTTAATGAAATTATTTAAACTACAAAATGGAGCATAAGAATAGCATGCGAAAATTGACTATATTATCTTGTTTTTATTCAAACGACGATGCGACAAATGTGTACGACAATGTGACCCAAACCATTCACCAACAGCACAAAACAACGAACCCAGACAAATTAGATAGCAAAAACCAACATCAATGCGTGAGGTACGTTCTTGCGTAATGGAAAATGTGATGTTATGCTGAAAGTATAATGCCGGAAAGTGCAAATGAATCCTTGATATTGATATTGAATGTTGTGATTTCATAACCTGAAAAATAATCACATTGTGCAATAACAAAATTGGAAAGAAGATAACAACACACTAATAATAAAATGATATCAACTGGAAAAATCCTTGGGCTAGACAGTCGCAGTCCAGCGATTTGCCGAATCCATTTTCCGTGAACCCAAAAATCGGACCTAGAAAACTTTATATTATTATTGAGCATTTTGTGATAATTTGAACTACACATATTTAAAAAATGGATTCGAATCTTCACAGTAATGAAGATTCAAAATCAGAATCCATATTCTTTCCCAATACGCAAGTGACAGTGAGGCATGATCGAGGAAGAAGCGCTTCAGACTCTGCTAGTTTATCTAGTGGGCATAGTTGTTTTCAAACGACGACGGGATCCTTGGCTTCGTTACCTTCAAATGTCTTTGGATTAGATCTTGACTCAAGTGCGTATGGAATTGAAAAGAAACCTTCAGCAACTTTTACTATAGGAGAGAGTGATTCTGAAGAAGATTGTGATATTCCTCATACATTATCCTCATGCTCAAAACCAAGATTCCTTGTTGAGTCGTAGTGCTAATGTGACAAGTGACGATGACTGTGATAGCGAGGATGACCTTGATAACAATAGTTTGACGAGTTCAGGTGACAGAATTTATGAATTTGATGATCCCAACGGACCCAGACGGAGATTCACGAAACGGCAATTGTTAACTCTAATTAATTTTGGACTAGTTGAATTCTTTTCCGCAGTTGTAGTTTCTTTACAAGCTCCTTTTTATCCTGCAGAAGTAATCATACGAACTTAATACACATTCAAAAATTGAACATTTATTTTTATTCTATTTATTATATTACACACAGTTTGAATGTTTTGAAATGGAATACAGGCTGAGAAGAAAGGAGCAATAGCATCAGAATATGGGCTTGTGTTCGGATGTTTTCGAACTTGTAGTTTTCATTATGTCGCCAATTTATGGAACTTACGTAAAATAAGATTATGTTTTTTTAATTATTTGCTAACTATAAAAGCTTTTAAAAAACCTTTCAGTAAACTTCAATACAATAATATTTAATAACCATTTCCAAACTATAATTAGCATGGCGTTTCTTGACTTTCAGTTACATCGAATAGGACCGAAATTAGTTTTTATTTTGGGAATTTTCACAACCGCAACGTGCGCTATTTTATTTGGGTATGAACACTTGTGAAGTATCCTTATTCTGATAAACAAATTATGGTAAGGAATTAATTACACTATTATATTTTTAAAATGACCTGTTGATTTCAATAGATTTTTAAACCGAATAGATGACCGATCTTTGTTTATCACGCTGTCAATTGTACTCAGAGCTATTGAAGCCGTTGGTGATGCGGGATTTATTACAGCCTCATTTTTAATTATAGCAGCCGAATTTCCCAACAAAGTTGCAACGACATTTGTAAAATGAAAATCTATTTTTAATTAACCTTAAAAATTCAACAAATTACGGACAAGACAGACACGAAGACACGATATATATCATATTTCAATACTTCTGCAGAAATCTAGCTAAATAAATATAATGTAATTCTCTGTGAACTTTAGGCTTCAATGGAAACCTTTTACGGCCTCGGACTAGTCATAGGTCCAACTGTCGGCGGGGTCCTTTATGACGTATGAAATCCAATGTACATTTAAAACAGCCGTAATTTCTTAGCTAATTAAACTAGAATTAAAATTTCAGTAAAAAAAACTTTCAGTGGGGCGGGTTCACCATGCCTTTTGCCATCATCGGTGGATGCCTATTCTCATGTGCCATAATCACTATCTTTCTTCTTCCTCCAACTCGATCAATTGAACAAGCAGAACAACATCATCATTCCGGATACGAAATATTCCGATTGTTAAAATTGAAAACAACCCTTTTGTCTGCATTTTGCATCATCACCGCTTCAATGAGCAGTGGCTTCCTGTCCGCAACACTTGAACCTCATCTTCGACAATTTCATTTAACGGCAGTTTTGACTGGGTTTATGTTTATCATAAGCGGAGGAATGTACGCATTGTCAGCTCCTGCCTGGGGTTACATTTGCGACAAGATGGCTCGACCCAAAGTTATTGGATTCCTGGGATCCGTACTCATTTTTGTCGGATTTGGATTGATTGGACCGTTTCCGTTCATTCCTTTTAACCAGTAATGTATATAAATTATGACAATGATATAAACAAAAGTTTCATTAGGCTTAAGGCTTTTTCGCAGTAGTAAATTAACTCGTTTATTAATTTCGCAGAACAATGTGGCTTGTTGGTGTTGGTTTATTCATTCATGGAATTGGTCTTGGAGCTTCACTTGTTTCTGCGTTTATTGAGGCACTGCGGGATGCAACGTAAAAATAAAAACTGAATTATGGGCTTTATGGGGAACTTTGTTAAAAACTTAGTAACTTAACTTCATTGATTTAATGTATTTATGACAAATTGTTTTGAATAGTAAAAATGGGTATCCAGATAATACAATGACTTACGGTCTGGTTTCCGGACTTTGGACTTCCATGTTTGCACTCGGGTCTTTCATTGGGCCGACTGCAGCAGGGATTCTCTATGACGCAGCAGGTTTCCGTGTTGGTACATTATTGATCTTAGGAAGTCAATTGATCGCGGTAATTAACAATCAGACAATCATAGAACTTATATTTTGCTATATGCAATTTTATGTGAAATATTCCAAAAAAATGATATGGAAATTGTTTTTCATTTTTTACAGGTACTCATGCTCATAATTAGCATTTGTATGAAATATTATAGAATGACAGTACAAAAGCGAAGTGAAAATAGTCGCGGTCCGTTGGAAACAGATCCTTTATTGCAATCCTCTAGTTTTGACGCTTCATTTGACGGCATTCGCAATAGCAGAAACAATTTAAACGGTAGTGTAACGCAGAGACGAGAGTATGGCTCCGCTGCATCATCTTAATAAAGAATCATATATTTTAATTTTTAAAATATGATCGAATCAATTATTAAATCATTGTTTGCATGCATGGCCATGGGAGTTGAAATTCGGATTTTTAGTCGAAAGGGGCAATGCGACAGGGAACAGGCCAGTCTGTGTGGTCGGCGAAGATGTCCGGTCCCATTTTACACCATTCATTGAGAAAGGCACGGAAATGCGACAGGGAACAGGCCAGTCTGTATGGTCGGCGAAGATGTCCGGTCCCATTTTACACCATTCATTGAGAAAGGCACGGGGAGTGAACACTTCGGGTTTCTTATTCTCCTTTCCATGACTGCACAAGATGTAATTGATTTCCATTTCAGATGGTAGCCACTTGCCAATTTTTTCTGCTTTTTCAGCTTGTGGTGACAATGAAGTGATTTTTCGATAAATTAAGCCATGTTCTTCTATTTCCTTTTGTTCACGCTGTTGAATCGCTTCCTATGGACCAAAAACGTTAACGTTTTAAGTTTTAAGGTTTTAAGGTTTTAAGGTTTTAACATTTCAACTTCCCAATTTTTTCTGCTTTTTCAGCTTGTGGTGACAATGAAGTGATTTTTCGGTAAATTAAGCCATGTTCTTCTATTTCCTTTTGTTCACGCTGTTGAATCGCTTCCTATGGACCAAAAACGTTAACGTTTTAAGTTTTAAGGTTTTAAGGTTTTAACATTTCTACAAGTACAGAGAAATAGCAGGATAAAACTTGACTATTTTGGCAAACAGTGGCGAACGGGGGAATTTTTAAAAAGGGCGATCGTACGAACAAACAATGAATTAATGAATACGTAATCAATAAATGTCTCAAAAATTGGAGACTAAGTGAACGAAATTGAAAAACAAATTAAAATTGTAAATTATATTGGGTGACTGTATTCAGTCTCGAAATACGATCTTTTGCCTGTTTACCAGTCTTTTTGGCAAGCGAGCACATCAATATCAAAGCAAAAATCCAACATGAAGCTTCCTTACTGGTGTGAATCTTGCTGCGATGCAAGTCATGACTAAAGTACGTTTGATGAACTCTGTCAGTCTTCGCTTATAACTTCCTTGTGGAATTCGAGTGTGAAGTGGCTCACAGTCGTCAAAAATCCATTGAGACGTCACCATTCTCTATAAATTAGGTAAATCCATTATGAGATCAATATTATGTCCGCTCGAACCTTAATTCTACCTTCCATCATCTTTACGTGTCGTGAATTGAGAAAACTGTACCTGCGCTACTTCATAGTATACGACTACGAGACTGAATACTGATTTGAACCGAGGTTCATCTGGAACAGTATATTCAGATGGTGTCGCTTCGAATTCATTTGACATTGCGTTAAGGAATTTTTCAATAATGTCTGCAGATCCCTTGAAACGCACACAATAAACGTCGTTTGAGTCCAATTGTCACAGAAAAAAGAGCAAATTCGAATGAGAATGGAAAGTTGATTACCTCTAAAGCATGCACAAACTGCTTTGGATACACCAATAAATATCCAGTAATTGGCTCGTCATTGCAAACTCGATTGAGTTGGTCAATCGTTGTCTGATGCCAATCAATAAGTGGCGCATTTTGACCGCTGTGATAGCCAATGATAACGATACGCTGCAGGAATGTTTTCTAAAATGCAAAAAATCGTTGACAATTCAAAGTAACATTAAATTCTAAAATTACGACTTTAATAAGAATAACTGACCAAGGATCGCTCTTGCAAATCTGCTTGAATACAATTTTCAGCACTTAGCCTTTTCGCAATGGAAGGTATTTCCGATGATTTAATAGCACTAGGACAAGGACTCGGAATGAACTGATGCAACTGTCCAGGCTGTTCATCACCAGATTCATCACTTTCGGCTTCGACTAAGACATCATTCAATGAAATAGATTTTTCATCTTGGGCCGTCCAGCACTCGTCCGTATTTCTCCATTGTCCAACAAATTCGGAAAGAGATTCTATTTCAGTATCAGCAGAAGTTGCCCAATTGATTGTGAGAGATCGTTCCCATGCTTAGTTTCTGTCGCAAGTCTTCAACAACTGAGTGACTCATTGCTGTTGACAATTGGACATGCTCTTCTTCTTCGATAGTCAAATCATCAAAAGAAAATTCACGCAATGGAGACATTTCTGCTTGATCTTCTAGAACGAGACCCAGAGGAAGGGGATCCCTTTGTCCGGCTGCGGATTCGTCACTCACATGAAGACTGTGACTTTCTTCTTCATCCGTTGTAAAAATCATCGGGAGTTTTCCTAATGATTTTCGTTTCTCTACGGATGCTACTCTCATCGCATACTGAAGGCGTTCGATGGTTTGTGCTTCATCTTCACTTTGACGGCGTGACGGTTGGTCCATTTCAAAGCTCACAACAGACTTTTGTCGAAATGATTTGCTACTGGATAGTTTGGATTTTGTCTTAACACTTGAGGCAGTCAAGTTACCGCCAGGGTCAGATTTATGTGAAACGGGCGTAGTTCCTTGACTTGGCTCGACATGTTCAACAGTCGCAAGATCTTCTTCGTATTCGTTCAAATCTTCTTCAGTGAAATCCTCGTCGTTATCCATATTTATTTTTTAAATGAAACTAGTATGCTTGAAAGTATCCCATCGACATACCAAACCTACCAAAACTCATGCAGTTGACGATTCCCTATGACGTTTTGCACGCAGGAAGTGTCAGTGTCGCCCCTGTTATTGACTCAACAAGTTCCATTCGACCGAAAGGAAGAATCGTGACTATGACGATGACGACGACGGAAAGAAGATCTGACTCCGAATTTCGGCATCATCATAAAAAGCTCATGAATGTCATTAAAATTATTTTATTTCAGCTATGTGTCTTCATAAGTACAACAACATGGCGAAAATGACGATGACCATTGAAACGAGTAAAAAAATTCCTTTCCAAGACAGTCGTCCAAGACATTTATGAATCCATTGTTGTAGTCTCTGTTACACTGGATTCGGTCGTGATTTCTGGAGGAGCTGCATTGATTACGGATAATAATTTGTAAAAAATACGAAAACACCAGAAAACGTCTTCCACATTTATTATACTAATAAACTTGTAAGCTTTTCATTCGATTAGTAGCAGAACAATAATTTAATTATTGTCCTTAATCTTGTCCTTATGAGTTATGATTTTCTGATGATAAATAAATCTACCTTGGCATTGTTGGCATGTTATGGTGATGGTATGGTACTCGTTTCTAAAAATTGCTTGTGCTAATGCTAACTGCAAAGTAAAGTCTTTGTTCTTGTTCATTTGGGTCCGTGCCTCCGTGCATCGTGTTGGGTATGAATGAGGAAAATGTAATAATCCCTACAAATGCAAAGCCTACAATACAAGCCTATACAATACAACCTACAATGTACAATCTATGCAAGAATTTGCTGCCTTCCGTGCCTTTTATTAAGTAGGGTTTTATTGAGCCATTACAACTAATCTTAATAGGTTCAAGTTCTAGGTTCTTCAAATCTTATTGTTAAGTTAGCGTTCTCTTACTTCCCTTTTGTTCTTTTATTTTTCTTGAGTTATATATAACAGTTATAAGTTATGACATGACTATGACTTATGAGAGACAAAGAGGTCTGATCAAGATTAGTAGGTTATTATTTATTGTGTTTGTCTGTTTGTGTGATGGCGAATAGACTAGATTTAGTTCTTTCAATCGCCTTTAATTGCACGTATTTTCGCTGAGAAATGGTACCTCTAGTAATGGCAAAAATGATGTATTAATAGGAATTGTTGTAGTGTTTGCACAAATGTTCAAAACGTAACTAAATGATTGCCAGTACATTTTTTATTGTAAAACGTAAGTCCTTGGACATGCCATGGGATGGATTATGGATTAGCACGCACCGAAATAATCCAGAAAGACTTATTAAAGTATAGTTCCAACTTCCAACTCCGATTCTTTCAATCAAAATTCATAATCAATAATTTACTGTATTTGTAAAAATTGTACAATTGCACAAACCGTCATCTCTCTTATGTCTCATGTGTCCATGTTTGCATAAGTCAGACCTCTGTTTCGCAAGTGTCGTTAGTCGCCACTCTGGTCAATTTTAGAGCTTTTAAAAAAATAATCACAATGATATATATAAAATTATTACTATATTTTAATTTTACAGTTTATTCAATTCGCTTTAATCGTAAATATAATACTAATAATGTACTATAGAATAGATATAGATGTATAAAACAGAAAGTACAACGACACTACTACACATGCATGCAAAGCAAAAATGGCAAATGTACTAACAAAACGGAATGAACCTTGGTTTTCATGAACCTGGGCTTGGGTTGGTTCATAGGAGCTTTCAAAACTGTTATTCGCAAAAACAACTTTTTGTTATACCACAACTAATTTTCAGCTAGTATTTATCTTTTCCAGAAAAGACACGTGTGAAATGAAACATGGAAGCATTTATTGTAAGATGGTAAGATCCGAAATCTGCATGCATCTTGCTTTGAATAGAGAAAAACATGAGACTGTCCGTAAGAACGACAAGAGAGTGTTCTAGTTCTAATCGACTTTTTGTGCTGATGAGTGATGAGGACAGAAAAAGGCAAAAGTGTTTGACTTTGTGTCAATGACGCTCCCACTTGTTACTTATTTACTGCATGGGCCAGACAAGATGAGACAAGTAAAACGTGCAAACCATGCAGGGAGACACATTAGACATGGCTTTGACTTTTGCCACTTTTGCGGCATGCAATCATGGCATGACAAGTTGGAAAGACTTTACTTTTACTGCTTTTTTGGTGTTATTTCGTTATTTGACACTTGGTCGTTTCAGTTTGCAAAGTACTTGACGACAGGAGGGTGAGGGTGCACACAGTTGTCAAGTGTCATACACAATAGAGAAGAAGATACGAGTCATACGAGTCAGAACAGCCCATTTCTACACCAACATTTAGAAGCATTGAACCAATATTTTATTAGTGACGCACAATTGCTATAAAATTTTACGAGAATTGTGCATTCTCAAAAATGAAAGCATTAGGAAACGACCGATGAAGCCATTGTACTCGAGTTAAAGTAGTCTGTGAAAGAGTTGAGTGAGGTAGCAAGTACTTAAGTTCCTAAGAGCTGACTAAGAATTAAGAAAGTGAACGAGTTATTATGAATGCGTAAGACTGGTAAGACGACAGTTACAGTCAAGGAACGGAATCACAGCCGTGACGTATAAATATAATTGAATTGAGTCAAATCATGATGAAGATCAGTGAGTGTTTCGGAGAGAGCAATAACGTGTTAAAATCAGCTTTGGTGTCTGTTGGACAAGCGTTGTCACAATGGAACGACGATGATGAAGGGGACAAAATGCGCCTGGAGTTATTGACCATGACTGGACGACCTTGGCAGTATCGAGGAGAGGGTAATGCTAACATTGTCATCGCCTTGGAAGATGTAAGTCTAATCACCTCTTCTGTATGATTGTACACTTTGCACTAACAATCATTGTTCATTTTTGACCTCAACAATGATGATGAATCAGACGTTAAATGCGAATCTTGCAGATTCACTATGAATTACGGACTTTACATTACGTTTAGCACTTTTCGATCATTTACAATTGGACAAAGTCTCAAATTTTTTTGACATTTTTCAGGAGATGCGAGTTATTCGGTTGTCAAAAGTGAATTTAGGAGAGTCGTTGGGTCACTTGAGTCGCCAAAGGAGAAAAGTGGAACGGGAAGTCATGTTCGCAAATCGAGTGTTTGGTCCTTTGCTCGGTTTTGAATTCGTTCGAACGGTTTCTGCTGTCCAGATCAGTTCCATGCAAATCTTGCAACTTAACGAGACTCTCAAAACAGTCCGACCAAGTAAAATCAATTCGCTAGTATTATTTTGTCCTATGAATGCAGCTTAATGACTGAAATTGAATGGAATTTATACAGTACACGACATGGTTTTTGAACAGGTTACAGGTTACATAAGGAACTGAAAGTACCTTACGCAACTTGTCACAGCGACTTTGCTCGCATTGCCCCATTGTCTTCCGAAGCTGTGAACTACTGTGTGGAAATCAAACCGAAACAAGGCTGGTGGCCCAAAAATACTCTCTTAGGCAAATCGTCACCGGAATTGTGCACTTACTGTCTTAACCAGTACCTTAAGTTGAAACGATCCAAGATCTCGTCACGTACTACTTACTGCCCACTCAATTTATTTTCTGGACAAGCTCATCGAATGATAACAGCTATCATTGGGCTAATTGCTAATCCTCAAAATAACCTCAGGATATTTCGAGTGAGCGCAATTGAGTATTAACTATAAACGTTGAAATAGTTGAAATGACGAAATGGGGTATATGAATGATTGTCAATGAGTTTGAATTTTCCTTAGAACGGATGTCTCGTGTACGGTGACAGTAAATGCGATGCTCTCGAGCCAATTCTTGAGGAATGGTTTCGTTACTCTGCAAGCACTGACAGTAATTTGAGCAAAGCGTCGACGTCTTCGTCCAAATTAAGGTAAAGGATTATTTGTGGTTTTTCCAAAAGCAAGGCATTTTTTCGTTATCTGTATTACTTGCATTGCATTTTAATTGCTTTTTATTATACCCTTTATAGTAATGCAAGTAACTTCATCGGTCTAATGTGTTGTGCATTATTGAAACCATTCGAGGTGAAAAAAGAAGGTGCCGAAGATCAAGAACAGTTATTTGAGGACATGCGACAAGAAATCGAACAGATGTTGAAATGCACAGAGTACATGAGGATGAGATACCTGAATGATAAGAGTGACGAAAATGTTCATTTACAACCTTTGCCATCCTCAACTGTACACAATTTCCTGTTTGAACGGACACCTGTTGACTCTACGCGTTGCTCTAAATTGTGTGGGCGACTCCCCGAAGGTTCAATCCTAGCACGGATACTCCGAGTTCAAAAACTCGGGCAGCGTGGAGTAAGATCGATATACCGTCTATTTCAAAGGATATGTCCATACCATAGACAACCGAGGAAATTGTCACATCATGTGACACACCGGAGTACGATTTGTCGAACTCCAACCATTGAGTCAATAAGCAGCAGTTGTCCTCGTCAAGATTTCGGATTGTTACACAATCCTAGCGATGACGATGACGATGATGACTCAACCGAAGAAACAGAAGACGACGAAGATGTCCTGCTTAACGAAGATGACCTCACTGAAAGTGACATGTGTGAGGACGACGATTTAGTTACCACAGAACCGTTGTTTCCTACAGTCATTCCTCAAAATGGACTTGTAGCCTCAAGTGAAGTGCCGTCTGAATGCCCCAGTCGCGAATGCATGTCCATTGAAGAATGGTTGGACGAAATTGTAGATTTAACTCATTTACGAAACTCCGAAATTGACATTATCGAACGTTACCTTATAGCTGCCACAGCAAAGGATTGTTCAATTATGGTCACCTTCTGTCCAAGCCTGCCTTCTAGAGTGAAAACAACCAGGGACAACACAACAGAACAAGACTACCACGTGACCCTCCCTGATATGAGAGGCATGAATCACACTATGAGGATTGGTGTTGCTGATTTGGACCCGAAACCGCTTACTTGCATTGTCAACCATTGTATTCGAGATAAGGAAATGTTTCAAGCATACGCAGCAATGTCAAGAAGTTGTCGCCGCTAATCAAGACTGAAGACTATGATGAAAACTTGAATGAAATCTTGAAATGATCACATTTCACTTTCTCTGCCACAAGTTTTGCTTTCTCCGTAACGATTGTTATTTTAATTGTTAATGCCAATTATACTATAGAATATTGCTGCCTTCTAAATATTTTATTATATACACATAATAACAATTGACTCGTGCAAATGCATCAAGGTCGGAGAATGACTAGATTGCTGTAATTTGTAAATTGCTTAGATTAAGTTTCTGAAAAGAAGCACGTTTTCAATTAAACAATGATATTTTCACTGAGAAATTTCACTTTTAATAATGGCAAAAATCGTCGGTTAACATAAATTGAAGTGTTTGCACAATATAAAGTATCCAATGTTCAAAACATAACTCTTAATTGTACAAAGTACATACGTCACTTGATATGTCATGGATCAACACGGCTAAATAATCCAGAAAGACAATACAATTAGTGTAAACTTTAACTCTTTCAACATCAAAATTCAAAAATGTATTTTAAAAATTACACTTGCCACATTATCGAGAACTTCTTCTGTGCAAGTTTGCATAAGGCCTCCAGCTTCACAAGTGTCATCACTCAAGTCAATTTTAGAGCCTTTAAAAATAATAGCAAGGATT
>JABASF010002029.1:0-17365 GCA_019776145.1 Harlomillsia oculata
CCTAATTAAGCTCGGTCATAAACGCATTCTTGATGTCTTATCATTACTACATATAGCCAAAACAAGTCTGTCGTCTCGGCAGGAGATTGTTCCTCTAAAAGTCTAGTCTTTATCAACTCATTTCAGTGCACGTGTACTGGCACATGCTTTAGTGTACGTTCACGCTTAAATTTGGCAATTGTGATTTTTTTAACTCAAGGCTTAATGAATTGACCTTTTCATGTGAAGGAATGCGAGTGTGTAGTACCAGTAATTAGGGTGTGACAGAGAGTTTTACAGTACATAACAATTCCATCTTATTGCATTTTTGCTTTCCTATCGTTGCTATTCTTGTGGACGGATCTTTGCTTCATCTCAATCTGACTGAGCTCAGCAGTGAAAGTTCTTTTTATGAAGCAGAATCCAAAGATTAGTACACTTGTGTACATCACAAAATTATGTCTATGTATATACACTGTTAGAGAAGAAGCGGTGCTATATGTGCATTCCCTTTGCATTCTTTTTGTACCATCATCCGTTGCAAAGATGTTTTTTTTAGAAAAAGTAGTATAGAAAGGAGAGATGATCATTTTTTTAGTCGAGGATGCTTATAGTAACATTAGTTATATCAGATATAACCAATGTACACATACACAGGTTGAGTATATTTGTGGTCTTTGCTAATGTTCTTGAACACTTGAGAGAATGTTCAAAAAAAGCCTCAAAATCGTATGTAAAATGTCTTTCAGGCTTTTTAGCACGGTTTTTCACCTAAAGCCGACAAAAACAGTTAGCAAAAGTTAAGAAGTTAGCACTGAGACGAATACTTATGTAAACTGTCAAGCTTGTTCTGTTCATTCTTGCAAGTGAACACAAAAGCATGATGGAATGTTTTTTTTTGGTGTTATATGGTATGGTGCTGTGGTGTTGGTACTTTATTTCTGCAAGCGACAAAAATAGTGCGTTCATCCTCGCGGTATTTGTATCGAGTCAAAAAAAGAGACAACGAAAAGATGTGCCGCTTGAAAGGATGCAAAAAGCAGGCGGTGCTTGCGGTAGTTTTTACATGATGGCTTTTGCTTGCCCTTAAACTGAACTGAAATGAACTGAACGTATGAACTTGAAGCTGTGAGCTCTCAGGACTCAGATGCAAAAAGAAGAAGCAACACCAAAAACTAATGTTTCATGCAAACTCGCTCAAACATCTGACTTTCAAAACTTTCAATTGTGCGAGCAGAGTGGATTGAATGCATTCAATGGAATAATGGAATTGTAAAATCTGATTGTAAAATGAGCAATTGCTCTTTCAGGTTTTTCTGAGGAAATTGCTCTCTACGATTGTTTGATATGTAATAGCTATTGTAATTGATAATGGTGACTATAGAATCTCCTTGTAGTTTAGCTAACGGGTCTACCGAGGAAAATTGTGTCTTCAAGGCTGGGTAAAAAGTCAAGTTTTGCTCTTTGAATCGTTAAACTGATGCTCTCCTGAGTTTCTGACAATGGAGTACATAGTAAGTGCATACGCACCAAATGGAATTGAAGGAGTAATAAGAGATGATGGGAAAAATACCAGTAATGGAAGATGTGTGCAGAGAATGGTGAGGATGAGCAGTCCCACAGAAGTTGAGACACGATGCACATTTGTAGCAACATCCAGTTTGTTCGCATCCGCGTAGTCAAACAGGATTTTATGTTGTTGATGTTGCGAATGCGAAAGATGATGATGTTGGTGATGGTGGAACGCCTCGCTGGGTAAGTTGCTCAGGACGGCCTTGGCTTTGAGTCCCGGTGTAGAGAACAACACGAGCGGATTATCCACAGACACGCTGGACGAAGTTGTCGACGTGTTTGACAAAGTCGGGGTCAGATCTAGCGGAATGTTTTTCCTTGTACGACGTTTCTGGAGGATTTTGGTTGGCGGGGCAGGACTGAGTTTGACTCGTCCATTGTTGCATCCGCATGACGTTTTCCACAAGGCAAACAAGCCCGTGAGAACGATGATTGTATGAACTCCGATGTAAAAGAGGACGAACTTGAGGTCAAACTTGAAGGGAATGAAAGTACATTGGTCAAAGGAGTAAGAAGAAGCTCCCGACCATTCATTGTCATGCAAGAGCTCAGGACTGTTGAAAGTCAGGAGGGCTGTAAAACCAACTGTGCAACTGAGGACGGCCAACACGCCGACATGGTAGCGCACATGATTCTTCCGGATACACAGACGGTAGTCAAATTTTGATGAGTAGAGCCACCGGTCAATTGCCAACGAGATGATGGTCGCTCCTTTAAAAATCGGGATGGAGATGAAGAACCATAGCATCCCTATGCAAATTGTGTCACCTGTCGACGTGGACGTCAGTTTGATGAGGGACAGTATGGAGTAAATGAATCCTAGGAATTGTTGAATGATGCTTTGGCTCAACAGGCAGACGAGCAGAATGTCCGTTGTGGACCATTGGCGACGCCGGCAGTGGAACACGGCCAAAGTCCATGTTGTCAGAAGAAGAATGACGGGTGCCGAGGCGGCCAAAGCAATCCAACTGTACGTCAGCGGAGCTGGCATGGCTCAGCTCAGCTCTCACACTCTCACAAACTTCGTGATCTCACTTTATCTCATTTATCTCTGCCTCAATCTTGTGCTTTCTGTCTCCCGCATCCTGTGAAAAAAAAGTATCAATTTAAACATGAGAAAAAATTGGATTCAGCATTTATCCCTATTCATAGAGTACTTTTTCCCTTTACTGCTACGCAAAGACATGAGGAAACTGTTTGTTACTGTTGTTCAACTATCGGTTCCTTCTTTTGCATTATTACGAGCTTCACAAACACTTTGTTGATTTATAAAGTGGCTCGACCGGGTTCCTTCATTCCAAGTCTCGATTTTTTCAGTTTTAAAGAGTCAATACACAAAAGAAGTCCCACAGTCTTCTCAAACGGAATAAAAACAGCACAGAACAGACAGAGACTGACTTTGTGTCATGTCATGGCACCATAGTTTTTTTTGCTCATTGCTGATGCTGACTGCTGACTACTGTCTTTGTATCTCTGCTTCAATTTACCATTCACCCTTATCGACCCATTCAATTAAATCACTCGAATGAATAAGCCATAAATACTCAAACCCGAGTAAACAAGAACGACAAGAAGCGTGGGGAAAATGTCGATTCAGCATTCAATCTTGGTGCAAAAAGGTTAGTAGGTAAAGCTTTGTTGACACACTTGCGACGTATAATTCTTGGCGTCTGTCTTATACTTTAAACTATTTTTTTGAGACCACGACCGAGCGACGACGTCGACGACAACAACTTTATACACAAAACCCAAACCATGTGAATAATGTGATCGAAACAACTCATCAGCGATCATTATCATTTTGATTTTGGATACACGGAAAAGTGGAATCTCAAGAAAATCAAAGGACGACGACATCCAAAAGTCATTCATGGTGGAAAACCTTTGATGAATGCTGATTAGCTTTATTATGGCTTGTTAGATACGCACACGTCACCCTAATGAAATCGATAAGCGTAGACAATCAAGTGATTTCAAACAAGATTGAAGATCATTATGAACCTTTATTTCTCCTGCAATTACTAAAGAAGGAGAAAACGGGAACTCAATAAATAGCGAAATGACGTTATGTATTTTTTGCTGACTCAAGATGTATAGTTTCACGATGATTGACATTTGAACGTCACACACATGTCGCATAGAGACGTACAAAGGCCATGCACACACTGCTAGCTGCTTCAAGCTTTTTGCATTGTTGTTGTTGTCTTCCATTGGGACAATTGGACACAATGAGCATTTACGTCCATCGTGCTCGCCATTAGCGTCACGGTGATTGTACCTATATGTCTATCGGCAATCGCATTAAAAAGTGACCAATTTGACATTTAAGGTAAAGTGTGAGTGACTGCCCATTGTCACAGAAATTGAACAATATAAAAGCCTCGATATCTCCCTTGCAGCCTTTTTCTATACCCCTCAACTCATCAATAGGTTTTCAGAGCCGTTACACATCCTTTGTGATGAACAATGGAAGACGACGACGACACCAAAAATGCCGTCTTGAAATCCCTCTTGGGTGAATTTCGTAATGCTTTAATTTCACGAGCTTGAAAGCACAAAAAGAATTACAATCTTGAGTCTCAGTCTCAGGTTTCTTTAACATCTGAGATGATCTGAGAGAGTTTGACAATATTGCATTGTTGATTGTTATTAGAAAGAAAAGGGTGCGAATAAATGACTATTACAATCTCAATCTATATTGCTTTCTATTGCTAAACTTGTAGTTTAGTCACATTTTTCTAGGATGGCCAAAAAGACGTTACAAAAAATGTAGCCGACTCACGACTCAGAAAAGATGGAGAAACAATATTATAATGTAGGCAAAGGAGTACGTTTCGAGTTTTTGGGATTATGGGACCTTCACTTAACGATTTATAATAGTCAATTAATATTAATCGGTTTTTTGCTTCCAAGCAATTTTTTGATGTATGAGGGCACGACGACGACGAGTTACACCGCAGTCGCTCTTTTGTGGCCAATGGCCATGCGGACAAGTCAGTCCGACATGATTTAAAAGGCTGGTGGTTGCGTACTTATCCTTCTTCATCATCTCCCATCTTATTACGTGAACATTCTTTTTTCCTTATCTCTTTCTTACAACTCCTCCAAAAGATACAAAGTTCTAAGGCGACAAGCCGTAGTTCATGCGCTCAAACTCCAAATTGGGATGGACTTTTCAATTAAGGCGACTTTGAAACATACCTAAGCCATATTTCCAAATGGTTCTTGTGCTCACGAAAACACGTCTCGCGCACCCTCGCAAAAACGTAAAAACCATACATTTTGGCTCGTGGTTCATCATCATCAGTAAAAGCGCAATGATCCCATAATACACACATTCCTCTCCTTGCAAAACAAAATCTTCAACTTGGCTCTTACTTTGTGTGCAATCCGCTAAATATGCCATTCAAAAAATTCGTGCAAAATGAAAAATGTGAATGTGTGAATTGTGAACAATATAACTCGAAGGTTAGGTGGCTGTTGCGAATCTTACAAAATGCAATGTTTTTTTTGGAATGGAATCCTGTTTTCATGTACTTTTTTTTCCCATCTTGGCTTGTTGTGCGTATTTGTGCATTGATAAATTCGTGTGACTCTCAAACGACGTAATAGAATTTTTTTCAACGGGGCGGACGAGACAATATTTTTATGTCACTTTTAATATAATTCTTGTGTGATTGTAAAATGTGATTCCTCACTTGGAGCATTTTCAACTTTCAAATGTGTGTACAGTGTAAATTGAACATGAATGTATGATTTATGAAGGTATGAATGTGATCTCCAGGCTCAACAATTCATATACATGAAACCGATGTATCGTCCACAATAACGTAACTTATTACACCTTCTTTTTGCGCTGCATGCAACAAACTTACAAAGCTACTAACGTCAGCTTCAGCATCTTACGAATTACACCTGAGGACTCTAAAAGAAGTGTTGAAGACATTGCCATCATTTTCATTGTATGAGTGACTCGGCATGCACGAATAGTCGTCGTTGTCGGACAGAAAAAAACGTAATTGTCTATTCAAGAATGTGGTTGCCTACAGGCGACTTCCAGACTTCAAAAGAGGATAAGGATTTGAAGTGTCCAAGGTTGTTTTTTCAAGCAACCAATGGAATGAAATGACTAGTTTATACTACACGGGTCTTTGTACAACAGCACAATTCAAGGGACGTTTTTACATCACATGGACATAGGACACTTTGTTATTCATATTACATTACGAATGTGTACGCATTCAATTGCATATATTTCAACCTTTAGAATTACACCTGGTTTTTAAAGTAACCGAACCACACCAAACAATTTTGAATGGTCGGACTATGAAAAGGGGAACGGGGAAGGAAAGAAAAACTTTTTTTTTTTGAAAAATTGGGCCTGGCCAATTTGTTTTTGTCCAAATTACCATTGAGCATGCAGGGCATAGTCTCACAAAAATCGTCACGCAAGCTTAAACTGAGCGCAAACTTGGCACATATAATGTGGATCGTGCGAGCGTTGTGTGGTATTGTAATAACAATGACTAAAAGTTAAGTAGTTACGAATTTTTTGTGTATGTGTAACGTAACGACGTAACCAAAAACATAACAACTTGAAGCTCATGTCCTCATTACCTGTATTATGAAGCAAATATTATGTTTTTTTTGTAATCATTTTTGCTTCAAGCAGCAGGAGGGATGAAATAAATATAAAGACACATTAAAAGTAGAAGAATTGTTTAAAGAATCCTTTTACTATGCTTTTGGCAAGAATTTTTGCCTCGAGAAGGTGCTTCCGTCATTTATTTTGCAATCGTCAGACTCTATGCGAGAGACTCCTCGAGGTCCTCGTCATCGTCACTTTGCCAGGAGCGTGGCCCAGGATTCTTCATTGATAGCTTTGAGGAAAATTCGTGCAAAAATGTTACAATGTTAGAAGATGAAGAAAGTTTTTGGAGCCTTGCTTAGTTTTTTTTATAGGAGAAACATGACAACTTCGTGGTGTGAATGAGGAATAAATTTTTCGACAACACTACGATAAAATAGCAAAACTTTTGATAGACACAAGGTGGAGAGCCGATGAACGTATCACATTTTTGCATTTTTTGGCATTTGGCAATCAGCATCCTCCTCCATTGCACGATGAGGTGTAAGATTAAAATTCTCTAAGAAAGTTTTTCTTAGTGAGTGCCAAACATGGTAATTAGAATTCGAAATGGGAACGCCTGATATGAATTATACTATCCCAAATGAAAAATCCTTCTTTTTCATCTCTTCTCATCAAGTAGCCTTTGGCTAGCAAACCATTAATCCAAAAGGACTTTGAAAAGAAATGGTAACTTTTTTTGTATTATAATGTCGCATAAGCAAAACCACAAGACAACCATGAGACTTAACTGTTTATCGTCATCACACGCAGTCCAGCTCCTCAATTAAGTTTCTCAATTAGTCAGAAAAAATTTCTGGCGTAATTACAAGGTGTGGACCGTTCCTTGTCTTACATGGGAATACATTTGGGCCATGGTCGTTTTATTTCACTATAGTGTACCTATAAGGCGGGCGCGTCAATAAAAATTGCAACCGTCGCAAGTGGGAACTGGAGGAAGTACCCATTAAAAAAATGCCCAATATAATAAAAAATTGAATGGATCCATTAAACACAAGAAGGAGAAGACACACGGTCAAAAAATGTATCTTTTTTACGACAGGACATACCCACCTCCTTCGGATTTGCAATAATTGTGACGTTTTTGTATGAGATGGACAGGTGTTGTGAGTTTGTTCGTCACGTCGTCCTCTGTTGCAACAATAACAAAATTGCAGGATTGCTTTACAGTGTGTTTTACAGTGCACTTTTTTTTAACGTACAAGAAAAGACTCATCGCATCTCATCATCAGTTTGTTGAGTTGTTGTTTTGTTGGATATCCAACTTTTTTTTGTGAATTGCTCTCTCATCGTCAAAACTCTCGGGTGCATGCCAACTAGAGCGGATCAATCTCAAACGTCTTTTTACCCAAGCAAACGAAAGAACGTAAAGAGAAGTCTAACAAAAATGCCTTGAAAATTATTTTTGCAGTTAGGGTGCCTACGACTCCGTGTCAATTTGTGTGTATACAGTTACATTGACCAGAAAGAAATTTGTACGGAATTTTCATGTGTGTGGGGCTGTGTTTGTCTTGAAGGAAACCACCTCCCCCGAGTATAAATCCTCACACCTGTCTTTCAAAAATGTTACATTTTTGCATCATCTTCTCATAAAGGTTTTTCCTTCGCACATCCTTCAAACACTACCCACAATAACATTAATCGTTCCGTGCTCAGCCTTGCGCCTTGTGTACCTTGTGCACAATGGGTTACTAGGCCTCTCTTTTCAAATGAGAAGAGCATCTCTATTATTATTTGATAACATTTTTCTAACCAGTGTAAGCGTAGCATTCACTCAAGCCCACACATTCAGTCATCATTTCATAATCTTAATGTAATTTAAAATACCATTTTTTTGGATTCACTCACCGCGTGTTTACGTAACCTTGAACTCTTCATACCCTTTTCCATCTTTATGATAATCCCTCGACTTATACGCTCTTTTACAACTTTTCAAATAATGTTCCATGAGATTACGCATTTCAAGCTTCATGTCGTCGCTCCTTTTCACTCTAAAATCCGTATAAATATGAACCTCATTAACTATATTGTTGTTAGCAGACGCAGATGAATGCGTACGATTGTACTGTACGCATCAAACACCTGATTTTGAAATATCACATTGAATTTCAGGTGTCTTTTCGATCAAAAGTATATTTTGAAATGCAAGCAGATGCCGTATACGCATATGGGATGCATTTCAATTGGTTTATGCGTAAGGTAACGAGTGACGAGCATGTGTTGGAAATTGGAATATTCAATCATGAGGACTGAAAGAATCGAAACGAGACTTGCATTCGCCGTCATCATCGAAAATGAGGTTATTTTTAGTTGAACAGTATGAAGCACAACAAAAATTCATTCTGAATTCCAAAGTGAATGTATAGAATGTACAGAGAATGTTCGAATGTGCCATCCGGTTGTCCCGAATGTGAGTATTATTAGCATGACAATGCAATGGCCAGGAGCGGCGATGCATAGCCTTGTTTGGGATTGTCCGTCCTATCGTGGACCATCCATCTTTTTCTGCGGACACTGACATGAAGGGTCGAATAAAAGAGCACAAGTTCTCTGGTTGACCAAATAAAAGAGCAGACCAAAAATATTACAATCGTCACTTCCGCATAATATCCCAGAATTATTGTAATATGAAAAAAAACATGGTAGGGTACATTGCACGCTGACTTTGTGGGGTTAAACGACTACTGTACGCTTATGTTGGACAGTCATTGCCGAGCAATTATGCTAAATGTGCGTGTCCTTTTCAGTTACACATTGAGCAGTAAGTCTAGTACAAATGCACGCTGACTTTTGGGGTTAAACGACTACTGTACGCTTATGTTGGACAGTCATTGCCGAGCAATTATGCTAAATGTGCGTGTCCTTTTCAGTTACACATTGAGCAGTAAGTCTAGTACAACAGAGTGTGTCATGTGAGTGCATGTATTGCGAGTCACACGCAAAAACGTACGAGTATAACTTACTAACCAGTGTTTTGTAAGGACTATTTGAACAGTTTGAGGTAAAAGGACTTTTTGGATGAAGAGCTGAGCGAGCGAGTGACACACACTGCCATTGCATTTTTGTTTGGAGATGAGATTGAGAGACACGAGACGAGAGACAAGTGAGGCAGATTGTAAAGTCACACACGCATTTGTCCGAATTCCAAACGGCTCTTTGGCCTTAAGAATTTCATCACAAAACAGCGTGTGAGAATTGAGATTTTGCGATGACGATGATGCTGTAAGCTTGTACTACAGACAAGTGTGATCTACATGCAAATCAGGGGAGACGTGAGAAGGCTTCAGAGTCACGAGGAGACGTTTCGTTCATACGGCAGACCGTGTTTCAGAGGCTTTAGTCCACGAAACCAATCTGAAACCAAGCGTGGCCTAGCAATGACAGTTGGTGACTTCATAAAACGTGTGTCGAAATGTCCCATTGCACTGATCACGGCTGTGGAAGTAAAACTTTTTTTCTAATACTGTGGTTCAAGGCGTATAAAAACAATGCGCCAAACTAATGTTTTAGTCCCGTGTGCCAAACAACTTTAGATTTGCGTATACTTTTATACTTATTCTCCTATCAAGACAATATTACAGTCTTGTTTCGCATCCTCATTTCCCAAGTCACAAAATATGTGCATGCGTGAGTCAAATCACCGTGAACTCAACTTTTCTGACAGTTGTTGCACAGAGATGTGCAAGTCAAGTAGTAAAGTAGCTGGTTGAGCTAAACACTCAGTCTCTAGCCAATCTGCCAAATCAACTGATGTTCTTCTTCAACTACTCAACCGGAGATCACGACTTTGTAAGCTTTTCAGGTTTATATTTTCGCCTTGACGTGTGGTGTGACCTCCGAATCCAAGCGCAACTTTCGGGTGCATCGTCATCACCCACTTGTTGATGAACATTCAGTATAACCACAATCTTTCCACATTTTCTTCATGACATGACCCATGAACAAACCCATTTCCAGTCAGTAACGCTACACAGTCCTCTACATTGTTTTTTCTTCCCTAAAACAAAAAAACAAACGAAAACCAAACTCTTACCCGCCTTGGACGACCTTTAGAAATCAGTCATGTAATCCCATATGCCACAAACATATAATTACATTGCAAGTGAATGAGAAGCTGTCTTCGTATTGTGTACTTTCCAAAGGAGAAATTAGCTTAAAAAGGCCACTGCTAAGTACTTTGGCTCCTACTGTGTGCTATAGTAGCAATACAACATCACATCCTTCTTCCGAGGAAAAACAATGACAAAAATTCCTAACCCTTTTAGCACAATGGAGACACAAGAAGACTGACGGACTCACACACGTGCTCACCATAAAACAAACTCAGAGAGCAACTCTCAACACAACTCGTTGACAACTTTTTGTTTCGTATTTTTGTCATTCATTTGGGTAATTTTTTTAGCAAAGTCAGTCAAATCCATTCAGTCTTTTAGTGTTTTGCAAACTTGGGATTTCACGTGTAACAACAACTTCCATAATAATCCGAGCACAAACGCACAGAAAACTGGAGGAATGTAGAATGTAGTGGAATGTGCACTTGTGTTGTTGATGTGGCGTTTCAAGTTGTGCTTTAGGGAGACACAACAAAAGTGCTCAAGTGCTCACTGCACAGTTTGTGAGGTTGAACTGAAGCTTAAAAACTCTGCATTTGGGGATGTATTGGTTGTGTGCGAAGGGGTAGGTTTTTGGGATTGGAGAGCAAAACTCAGGTATGATCATCAACTGAAGAAAAGAGAGGATGGAAAGGTAATGTTAAAATGCAGAAGAGCTCTCACAGTGAAATTCAGCTCTGTGCAGTCCACAACAAGTGCACAAGTCCACAATGGACTCTGAGAGCTGTTCCACGTCCATGTAATATCATTATGCCCATTATGGTATGGAATGACTGTGCAGCAGGAGCTATTCTCCTTCAGGTTACAAAAAGGCTTTTTTACCTTCACTCGTACTTCTCATGCATTGTAAAAGATGAAAGAACAGGTAGGACCGCACAGCTATTCCATCCATCGAGTAGCGATCAAGCGTTTTACGAACTCACAAGATCTTCCGTGCTTCAATAGAGCTACTACGATTTGTCGGATGCAAGGATGAGAGAGAAGATGCAGGTAAGAGGTATTTAAAAAGGGATGCTGTTTTGTTGAGAGTTAGCTTTGGTTTGGTTGCATGAAGAAAATCCTATCCTCAAATCCTGGCTGACTCTTCGGGCTCTTGGCTCTTATCATCTTTGTGGCTTTGTTGGTCTTATGAGAATGAGCCATGAGCGTTTTTATTCCTCGACATTCCTCCGTCGTCCGGTCCAAACTTTCCAACACAACAAAGTCGAGAAACGAGAAGACGAAGAAGACAACTGCGAGATTGTGCAGGAGTCATACATACTAGTGCATTATGTATTCATCATCCCGTCCATTCGGCTATCTACAAGGGCTTTTTACACTCAAGAGACCGTTTCCCGGTCAGTCTCATCCTCAAACTCATCTTCTTCAATTGCCTCATCTTGTATTCAACATTCAAAGATGATGTGCATCATGCAGGTGAGGCGTTTTCTCGTCGTCGTCGTCGTCGTCCAACACTTCTTCTTGTCCTGTCCAACATAACCGCACTACCCACACAACAAGTCATAAACCAACAACCTTTCAGACATTACAAAAAATCTCCCTATCGGTTCAAAAAGAAAGATTACGCCACGCATTATTTATTATTGGCTGTGCGTGTGCAATCACTTCCACTTACCACTATGTAATACAAGTTTGCTGGCTCAGGTTTTATACGTGTCTCTCACAAGAGTTTCTTTGTCCTTCGAAAGGACAATGCAACACGATGGTTTGTTCTTCTTCCTTCAGGTTACATGAGCACTCATGTAACTATGTAATGACTTCTCCTTGTGATTGATTGCCGGTTTTAACATGCTCCTCTCGCGCGGACACATTTTTTTATCAGCGGCTCTAAGGGTGTATAATAAGGTAATAAGGCTGGATACTTCATTATGTGAATATGTGTGTATCGTCATTTGGTCATGCATATGAAAACATGTTATACGTACACGCAGACACAACAGGGCATTACGAAACACTCTCTCAATAGGTGATTTTTATCTGTAATTGCCAAAAAGACGTAGTGAGTTCTTTACGAGTGCCGACATCCTATTTTACCTTCATGATTTATAGTGGAAATTCAAAATATTATGCTAATGACTCAAATCATGTGACCATGAACTATTATTCAACAAAGATGTCAAGCCAAGCAAGCCAAGCCATGCAATCAATATTTTTAATCGATTAACCCTTTTGCTACGTGACGATGACTTTTCCAGCTTGCTCGGGGCTATGTGAAAGATATTTTTAATAGAATCCTTCCAATGGTTCTAAAATCCTGAGGACTCTGATCTGAAATCTTATCAGAAAATCCCTCCTAAAAATACTTTACTAGGATTGTAGCCTTGATGACAATGCCTGGGAAATGTCGAGACAGAGACGACCGATACCTATTCTACTTTAGAATTATTTATGAGTCATTCGAACTCAGAAGAAGACACTTTTTTACAGATCTGAACACGTGCTTTACTGACATTTTGATGGGTGGTTGTAGTGCAAATGCGTAAACAAAATGGTAATAGCCGTTTGTGTACAGGGTGAGAATTTATTGAGCTGTAAAGCTTTCGGGGCAATTTGCGTGAGATAAATATGAAGATGAACCGGCTCGTCTCTGTGTTGTGGTGTGAGAACAACCAAAAGCAGTTTTTGTGTGCTGTTTTTATAATCATGAATGAAAGGAGGAAAGGTAACGTGAACCAAGTCGATCCGAGTGAGACCATCTATGCCCACAAGTCAGAACCATTGTGGACTCAAGGTGTAAATTCATTTCCGAAGGTAAACTCTAGATTCAGCAAGGTATGATGCTTTTGTATAGTTTTTAATCAATCCTTTTAGCGCTTGAGCTTTTGTCATGAAAGTTGGCTAATCGCAATCTCAAGAGTTTCCATTTGAAATTTTTTTGGAACATGCAAATTTCATTGCCTTGCGTGTTGCGATTATTATTTTATAGGAGTTTTATTTCCCAGTTTACAATTCAGGGAATGCGAATTGCGAGCATGCCAAAAACCAGGAATGAATGAAACGAAACTGAAAAGTGGAGTGCCCTTGTTGTTTTGTTGTTTCGTCCAATATTACAGCTTTATGGCAATTGTGATTGCACACACGGGTTTGCAATCAAAATTAAGACAGAGCATATTAATTCAATTCTACTTAGGAATGTTTTTATCGACACTCGATATAGGAATTTCATTGTGTATTGACTTTGTGACCGGGTTTTTGATTATGTGACATTAAATGAAGCAGAATTTCTTATTTTATTGAATTTATATATAGTCTTCATTGTACAATTGTACTATTTATTGTGTAACGTAGCGCGTGCGGGGGCTGAAAGTATGCAGATTTATTGGTGCTCGGAGAACTCGTAAAAATACCCGTGAAAAGATGTTATGAAAATATTATGATCCTTGACTATGTTTTTTAGTATATTTTTAATGGCAGTATAAAAAATGCAAGGAAGTTGTTTTTGTTATTGTAAGTTGTGAAGGAGAAGAAAGGAGGAAAAAGAGTATAATCCAATTTGAGAGATGAAAGATAAGATTCAGATTTGATTACACGATTCGAAAGAATGAGAACAGCGAATCTGGAGGTTAGACAAACATGTGAAAAGTGTGCCTTACTGAATTTTTATCTGCAGGAAGGAAAGGTATAAAGGTGGTTTTTTGAAAACAGACATTTTAAGTGGATTATGCAACTTCAAAAGCAGAAAAGATCCTGTGCCTGGACGAAAAGGAAAAGGGAAGCAACAACTGAACTGACTGACTTCAAGTGCTTTACTTGATGGAAGTGGAGGAGGAGTGTTGTTTGAGTGAGTTGTGTGACGGCAACACGCTGTTCATCACACCAGAACACAAGAGCCGCGCCTAATACGCTCAATTTCGAGCTGAAAGGCACAACTGGAGAATGGACAGGCACGCAGGCGGTTTTTTCCCTGCATGGTGGAGAGTCGAGTGAAAAGGGAGAAAAAAGAGAAAGCATAATGAAATGTGAAGAATGCAAATCGGACGCTAGGGAGCTCGTGCATGCCACGGTGAGCAGGACTCCAGGACCGGAGAGATGTGGAGTAATTATACGGAAGATATGAGAGAATTTCCCTGGTACTAAAGCTCCTTGTTGTTTGGCCAAGTAGAATATTGCGTGACACGGAGAAAAGGGCAAAGTCGGACTTTTTTTCGAGTTGAAAAGACGAAATGGATGAACACGGGTTATTATATAAAAGGTAAAAGGAGAAGTCAGGCCAAAAAAATGTATACGGGAGCTGCATTGTGTGTTACTAGAGGTGTAATGAGAGGCACGGGGTCGGGGCGGGTTTGGAGGACGTCGGGGGCGGGTATAGAAACTTAGTCGTTCATACATTGAGTATTTAGCAATAAGGGCGTCTTTGAAGAGAAGAGCATGTTAAAGTGACTGAGTGAGTGCGTCCGCACAGAGCATTAAGTGGTTGAGCCGGTTAGAAAAAGAGCATTCAAGTTGAGTGTTTTCTTCTTCTTCTGTCTTTCTTGTTGTTGTCTGTATTCCCTATTGCGGACGTGTGTGTGTCTTTCCTATGTGTGTTTGTGTGAGAAGTGAGACAGAGGAAACCAACAAACGAGTCAAGTATCAAACTTCCAAGTTGCTTCAAATGTGTATATAATATTATTTCATTTCATTTCTGATTCCATTGTGCTTTTGCTCAGAACCTGGATCTCATTCCTTGTTTTCTTCCTCTGGAGAAGCACGGATGCAAGCATAAGCTTTACGCAAAAACTCGAAACGACTCCTCAAACTGCTAAAAAAGACAACTCCACATTCACTTCTTCAGTTTCGTTTACACGTTGTTCGTCTTCTGTTGTTTGTGCCTGGAAAACATGGAAAACGACAAAAGCAAAGGACTGTGGATCCCCGGTCGTCATCCAGTCATACAGTGGCAATAACTGGATGTTTAGTCGTGGCACAGTCACAGTCGTGGTGTCAGCAAAAAGAGTTTTTTTTTATCCAGTACTCTATGTGCGGACGCCAAGCAAAAGGCAGAGAGAAGAAAGACGTACTCCTGCCATTCAGTCTATTATGCAGACAAAAAGTCCCTGGGTCTGCAGTCTCTGGGTCTGTCGACGAAAAACCTCTGGTCGATACGATATTCATCTCTCAACCAACAACACTGGAGAGTTAAACCAGTCAACCGTTTTTGGTCGTGTTTAGGAGAACACTTGTGCAAGTGTCTCTCACTTTATTATTATACTTCTCCAGCACGTAACTTTCTAATTCCGCATGTTCGGGTTTCAAGCTAAGTGCCACATTGGAGCCATGAGTGAGAGAGAACAACGAGTTCACCATTTCACTTTTGGGTACGTTACTTGGACTATGTTTGTTCAGTTTTTCTCATAACCTTACCTTTTCCCTTTATATTATACTTTGTCGTACACTCACTGTACACTCTAAATCCCATCTGCTCCTACAAAATGTAATTCATTCTACTCGCAAACGCAACTTCAATACGTTATGCTTTATGCAGCATACAGAATAAGTCTCCAAGTCTCAACTTTGTAATTATATCACCGGCTCACTTTCCAGACTCGTATGTATTCCTATCCTAATCCTTCATTCGTACAATGAAAGCAAAAGGATTTTCACTGAGCAAAGTTATTGCCAAAACTAAGGCACTTTTCATATCATATTTTACTATATAAGGCCATTGTACAAGGTGGAATTAGAACACAATTTTCTTTCATAAGTAACTGTGTAATCTAATACACTCTCTCTGCTTTCTCCGATTTTGTAGGCTTGATTTGATTTGCCAACTTGATTCTTCTTTGACTTGGCGTCGCCGTTGTCGAAAAAGCGTCGGTAACACCAAATCTCAATCTGGAAATGTGGATGACGTGACGTGTGCCAGCTCCTGCCACTTGCTCCAAAATCCAACCCCAACGCATACTGCATTTTCACCGGTAATATCTCTCTTTTATACTCGAAGGACTCGAACATAATCCTCAAAATTCTTCTTTCACATGAACTCGCACTCGCACCCTCTCAAACTCAAACCTTTTATAATACGAGCAGGAAAACGGTTCATGAGATTCATGACGATTAAAAGGTTTGATTTCATTAACAGCCTCGAGTCTCATATAAAGCACCCTGCATTTGATTCCCACTTTGATTGCTCCATTGAGTAACTCTATATTATTATTTATTATTACTTGTTTATGAAGCTTCAAATCTCAATCATCATTGTAAGGATTTTTCATATCAAATAATATGCTTTGAGATTAACAACAAATGTGGGCAGGGACTTGTGCTTTGTTTGTCCTCTTTGTACTGTGAAAACTAATGCAACTATCGTGCCACACTCCACTCATTACAATAATCTTATGAGTATGACTAATACGACGTCTGTGCAGCTTGTTTTGATACAGGCAATAACGTTATATAACACGTTGAGTCATAGTCATATCATATCTCACAACAAAGAAAGTATAGCACCGAGACTTTATAGATTTTTGCATGAGGATTAAAGTACAAGATTGATGTGAGTCGGTTGAGAGCCGCTTTTATGGTTTCTGATTTCACCTTCCTTGAGAAGTGTTTTTTATTCGAGTTGCAAAAATGCCTGTGTGCAGATTAAAAGAAATGTTGCGTTCAAATTGAGTCACCGCCATTACATTTTTGCTCTTTGTGTGACTCTCCGGACTGAACGAGACAGGGACAGCCGGCAGTTCTCATAAAACGTTTCCTTAAAACCGTGTCCTCATAAAACGTTGGATGAAGGTCAGCAAAGTCAGCATTAGAAAATGCCACCAAGCCTGGTTTTATAGAGAACTTTAAAATTAGAAGGTTTCTACGAAAACTTAGAGAAATTGTGTTCGAATGTGTCAGAGATTAAGGGAGTTGAAACGTGATTGGCTGTTGACTCCTTGTTTGCCTATCCACGTCATTGAATTTGTAGCATACATTGATATTGATTGTGTGTATGTGTGTGCGTGGAGAAAATGAGACGTATAAAGTCATACAAAGTCGTAAAATGTCAAAGTGGGCAACAAAGTGAAGAGTCAGGCAAAGTCAAAGTCTTGGAGGAGAGAGCTTCCAAAGATTAGCATTTTAGAGATAC
>JABASF010002030.1:0-17363 GCA_019776145.1 Harlomillsia oculata
CATTCTACCATAGTTTGCGTCTGTTTTATCTTCTGTGAAGAAAGTCTCATTCCATACACAGTAGTATTCATGACATTGGATTACAAGTTGTTATAATAAGCCTACTTTTCTCGTCATTACTCTTTCCGATTTATCAACTTGATCAGAAAACAAATTATTCAATGGTTACGTTACATTATACTGCGGAAAATGGAATATCTCACACACCGCATCCCATCTTGCATTTAACACTCCTTTCCATTGACAAATGAGAACTATCATTGCACTTTCACAATGTTCAAAAAAATGTAATCTATAATCTTACATCAGGAAAAAGTAAATATAAACCAATCTTGGCCTAAACGAACGAACGGTGTTAAAGTGCGCCTTTGTATTGATGAAATTGTGGGATCCATAAATCCTTCATAATACTGCTAATACAATTACTGTGGACGCTACAAGTTAATTTACGAAATGATTTTGACCTTGAATTCATAAGCCCAAGTATCAATACATGGTAAAACTCTGAGTCTGAAGAGTGCCTTGTGCCTCAAAAGAGATGCCATTGATGATAAAAAGCATTGAGAAAACATTTCAGCATTCATTCAAAATCAGTAAAGAAAGTAATAGTCTCATTGGGATGTTATATCACATTGCCCCGTAACACCCAACCCAACACTTCAAGTTTCTATTCGCCATTCGCTCAATCGGTTTTTGTCGTATTGTCGCCTGTCTCTACTTGCTCTGAGTAATTTTATAAACTTTTACTCATTCCTCCGCTCAGTAAGAGTATAATATAAGACAACATGTTGAAATGTGATTATATGTGATGTATTGATTTTTTTCCAGTTCTGCCAAAAGCCAGTATACGAGCAAGACAACTTCCTAATTTCCCAGCTCCTCCGCCGGTAGTTACTACAACGAAATTACAATTACTTCGCTCCGCTAACACTTTACGGATGTTGAAGATGACGAGATGAGAGACGAGACTAGGAGAAAATTGGAATCGCAAAACTTGCGTCAAACAGAAAGGAATGAACACGAACTTTATAAGGAAATGACGACACCCTTCCAGTTTAAGCCTCCGGGCTAAAGCAAAAGCTAATAATCTGAAACTCGTTGACCAATTCCCTCGTAAATTGAAAGAGTCCTTCAGAGTCAGTGAAGAAGTGATACACATATCTCGGTTCTTCAAAAGCTAAAAAACGTGTAAAGAACCAATATCAGAAATATTATAAACGTCAAATAGTCATCATTGAATTGAACTAAATCTGACGATGTTCGAGTGAAGAAATGATGGGCAATCTCGTAACTAAAATCTCAATCTCATCAAGTTCATGCTATTCCATACATTTCATTCTAAGTTTACTAAGGACTTTTTGCCTCGTACACTCTCATACCAAAAAATATTCTGACTCTTCCTGGCAATGTGAACGAGAATCTTCCCCAACGCAACTCCACTCACATCCGCCCGAAAACCAAATCCTATTTTCCATCGAATATCCTTTTCCTTCAGAGAGAAGGAGAAAGATAAAACTTCCTTACTCGTTTTCGTTTCACACCGATGCCGACTCGATTCGGTTCATGAAATGACATTATGCTGAATTCTGGTCCTCATATGATTTGATTTTACTCATTAAAGTTCAATCTTTCATCAGAGAATTGGCAATTAGCACTGTAACTGTAAACAATAACGAAAGGCGAATTCAGTTTATTCTGCTCATAGTCATGCCAGCATTCCCATTGTAAAGTGAACGAAAAACAGGACGGATCTCATTTCTCTTACATTTCTTTATACACATTTTGCTCGGATGATGATACCGAACCGGTAACATCTCTGCGATGAGCCTAAAACAACCATCATGATTTCCATGACTCAATCACAAGCCTAAGTGAAAGAAAATGAGCAAATCCTGTGAACAATTCTGTGTTGTTCTGTTCATTGTTGAAGAAACGATTCACTCGAGGAATAATGAAATGTCCTCTAACTTGTCGATGTAGCTCACGACGGAAATGAGGTCAGCTCAAGCCCAAAGCAAAACAAGCCCAAAGCTAAAGCTGCTCTTTCAATGCTTTTTTGCTATAGCTGCTGTTGGCACTTGCACACCTTGCACAACTGCACACAGCAAAAGCAACCTGCATTTCTACATCAATTCTGCTTTAACTTTACTCCAACTAACTCCAACTCTGCTCTGGGTGTTGGACATATTGTTTGTATCACCTTCGTCCTCTTCTCTCCATACTCGCCAACCAATGCCGAATGTCCATATCCATATAGTAATAATAAGCCTTACTTTACTCAAATTCTCAGATTGTGTGTGGGTGCATGGGTAATATGATGAACGAGTTTACAATACACTAATACACATACATAATACACAGAAGAAAAACTACCGCACATTATATTCTTCCAACGTATACTACTGTAGACGCAAAATGGCAAATGGGAATGCCTTTTTCATACCTTTAAAACTTTGGGTGATGTATGCAGTTAATGACAGCGACGGCAATAGGAATCTATCATCAGCACTATTGGAAATTGACACAGGATAACAACTGTTCTTCACAATTGCACTATTCAAAAGGTATAAAGCAAAAAACTGAAAAAAAATATTGAACACTTCTGTGGTGGATTTCGACATTCGAGCCTTCCAACTTGACGCTTTCCTTTATTTACGACTCCGGTCACCAGCGCAGCGACAGTTCTGCTGCTCGGATGGATCTGACGAGAAAGTACAATTTATATGTCCCTGTTCAATCTTCAAGTTCCGACATGTAAGCTTAGGAACTGACAAGCGTTCGGTCACTTCCACCTTCCGCTGTTATTAATAAAGAAACTCGCTGACTCGCAACATTGGATTGGGATTGGCATCAAGTTGCCTACATTTAAACGGTCCACTTAAAACTGTCCACATGTTGACAATTAGTGCTTTCTAGGCTTTCTTTTACATTTCACAGAGTCACTAGTCATAAACACACAATTCTTCACATTCAGACCCTTGACATTGGTCCGAATTCTTTTGTAGTCACCGCAGCTGTCAGATCCAGTTCCACTTTTATTCTGAATTTTCACTCATTGAAAGGAGACTAAACAAGCACAGGTTATTCGTAGGATTTGTGCTTTCCATAAACGCATGAAATTGACACTGTTGTGCTTGTGAATCTGAGTCGATATCTTCGGATGACGCTCACCTGTAATCAGCAAACAAAGAGCAAAGCCCGCATAAGTAAAATAAGGCATCACAATATTATCGGTTATCTGATCCTAAATGTCAATTGTAGAATCTCACGAATCACTTTTCCCCATCATGTCATCATCATCGTAAATAGAGACTAAAGACTATTCCACTATTCCTTTATCATATGAACGCCGACGTTACAATGATAAGGAGACATTAGTAATCATCATTATTTGCAATCAATCATGAAAAACAGAAGGCTACAAATACAAACTGCAAAAACACTAGTATTTCCATGATCTCATTCCATCCTGCTCTTCACAACTTCCGATCTTGTCAATTACTCTCCACACTGTCCACACACACAAACACATTACATTTCTTTCGTTGTGTGGCGAACGATAAACAAACTCAAGACGTAAACTTCCTCACACAAGAGAACCTCAGTCTTAAAAATCGAACTTGAAATGCGACACAATCATCTCATTTCGCCACGACACAAGAGACCCAGACCTAAAATCATCTACTTCTCATCTCTTGGTCATTATCACATTCCCCTTAATTACTCACAAACAGGAAACCTTTGAATCCGTCAACCGAACCTATCATGAAACCACACATTTCGCCACATAATCTTCATCTTCAGAACTCATTTCGTGTCAACTTATCAATATGCTTCACTCACCGGGTCATCTGGAAATATCATGTTCAATCCATCACTTGTGAGGTCATCTTTGCACTTGACCCCAAACTCAGAAATGGGACAGTGGTCCTCTTCATGAACGTCCACTCAACGCGAGCCCACAATTTCAAACAGGAAACGAAGAAAAAATTATTTGGTGATCTCTTCGCCCAAATTCACAGAAGAGTATAAGTATAGTACAAAAAAACGCTAGACTTCCACTGAAGACTCGGCTGCTGCTGCTTTTTCACTCGTTCGTTCAGTTCAGATGGTTTGGGCGAAGTTATTTGGGCTTAGCGAAGAAGAAATTGAATGGTGAGAGTGTGCGGAGCCGGCGACGACACAACCAACTCCGACCAAGGCGAGTGGCCAACTGAAGGCTATGCAGCCAATGCAGCCCCTTGCACAACAAGAACTGTTTGGTAACTTGCGATCTTCATTTTTAACCATACGTCCTCAAAAATTCAAAATCTTTTACTTTCTTCAATATCATATTTTATTTTCCATTCAAGTCTCAATCAAAAGGTATAAAAATTTTAAAGTATATTTTTAAACGTCTCTTTCTGCCGTTTCTAATTATTGGATCCCTCTGAATACTTTTTTACGTGCGTAGGCACGAATCCTAGTACAAGCAAGGGGTGAGACGAGACTCCATCTACACTCCCTGCGCTGTGCCGCTCTCATTATGCAAGTCTGCTTACAAGTTGCTCATTCGTTTTGAATTAATTAAAATTACATTAAAGACATTTACACCGTTATTTTCAAGGAACTTCGAAAAATAATAATTATCCATTAGAAAATATATTTTGAATAATTTTGAAACGTTTTAAAATAATATTTCAAAATGAACTGACCCCATGGTCAAAAGTGCGAAGTGTGAACAGAACGAGCCGGGGTATTACAGTTCAGTTCAGTTTGCTCGCTCATTCTGCATTGTCATCTTGAGCTGCCAAGGCGAGAGGATTTTTAATATTTGTTTTAAAAAGTTTTTTAAACAGTTAAACAGTCAGTTTCATCAACATTTGGTAAGTTACAATAAATTCTTACAATCTCTTATGTGCTCTTTCATCAAGTAGTGATAGTTTTTCATCGATTGTGATAATTTTCGAGTAATACCAGTATTAGTAATATGCGATTCACATTTTTACAATTTTGCAAACTCATCATGGTTTTCTGATATACGATTTTGGTTTTGGTGGATTTGTTCTTAATTGGAAGTCATTTCATTTCATTTGTCATTGCTAATTATTTTTATTAGGTATTGGTTTGTGAAGAACTGCTCTGCTGTACCTGCTGCGGTGACCTTTGACATTTTCAAGTTCAAGAAACCATTCAGTTGACACAATGACTGCTGTACTTACATCTGCAGGTAAATTACTCAAGTTCTTTTTACAGTAATAGCTAGTAAAGTAAGAAAAACGGAAAAACCACAGGATTTTCATGAATGACGAAAGAAACCCACTTCAACATTTTCGTGTTTGGTTAGAGGTTCGAAATTGTTTGACTCGAACCAGTGCCAGGTACATGTCATAAACACTAGGGTAGGTAGGTTAAGGGAAACTGCGAATCTGTAGATGAATGCACATGCTTTAACGTTTTCTGGAAGATGTTGTAAATTTCTAAAAGTCGAATGTTTTTATTTTTACGTCATTTTAATTATAACACTGTATTCAAAAAGTGGAACGCACAGTGTAGATGAAGTTATTGTTTATGTGTGTATTGAACAAGTTTGTTTGAAGTAGCATTTTTTTTAGAGTAAACAAAGCAATGACGTAACTTAAATGTGGAACTCTGTTCTGTTGTAGGTCTGTCTTAAGTGAGACGCTAGTTTCAAGACGTTTGCATTCATCTACTGATTCGGGTTTCCTCAACGAAGCAATAAGTCATGGGTGGCGTAGTTACAAAGCAATCGTCGGGCAATCAGGGTGGTGATAATCATGCTAGTTCACCACTTAACTTTTCAACGAAGACGGAAACATTGCACAAAGGTGATGCAGATTCTTTAGTCAAGAAAGAGAAAGACAACGGTCCAGTAGTTGAAAAAGGCAAAATGACAATTGATGAGATATTTTCCGAGGCCGATGCTGAAGAATCAGACCATAGTCAGATGGATGAATATGATCCTGCTAGTTGGGATCCCAAAACTGCAGGTCCTATATTTCCAAATGGTGACATCAACTGGGATTGCCCTTGTTTGGGAGGAGCAGCTCATGGACCTTGCGGTTCTGAATTTCGTGGTGCATTTTCGTGTTTTCATTTTAGGTGAGTATTTAGGAGTTAGGACACTCCAAAGAGATTACAAAGATTACATTAGATTCATTAGAATGTTGACCTCTGCTATTCTAAACACAGCAAAGAGGACCCAAAGGGATCTGAATGCTTTCCTCAATTCCGAGACATGCATACATGTTTTACCAAGTACCCAGAGTTGTACAAATCTCGTGACGGGGATGACGACGATGAAGATGATTTGCCATTTGACGACGAAGAAGTTCGAGTTATTGATGAACATTCGGATGATGATCATGATAAGCATAAAAAGTCTGATAAGGAAGCAAAGAAAACTAAAGATTCAGCACCGAAACCACGTCGAAATCCTACTCCGGAGGAAAAAGTCCCGGAGAAACCTATCATTTCAGTACCGGGTGCTTCCAAACCTGCTGTTCTGTAATAGAACTACGAAATATAGACTCATTATTAGACTTTTAGTATTGTTGTTGCATTTAATACCAAGTGTTCTTAAATAAAATGCATACGTGAACTTAGTACTTAATTTAAGTTTTGAATTTCTGATATTTCTGGTGTAAATGCATTTCGTGAAGGTTTCATAAGCGTGAAAAAGTTAGTTTTCTCAACATCACATTGAAGTAGCTTTGATTGGTGGTTGAACTGGGTTTCATCATTCATGAAGTATACAATTTCTTATTATTCTGTCCTGTGACTGAGTAATTGTTTGTAGTCAAAATGAAATAAAGTTGTTTGTTGACGATTAATGATATGGTCCATTGTTCGCGATTTCATTTGTTGCAATATTTCATCTCTTTTTCCAAATAGCGGGAATCATCTCTCTGCTGGAGGGGCCACATGTTGATCTGAAAGTTTATGCACTTAAAAAACTGGATCAAATAGTTAACGAATTTTGGCCTGAGATTGCGGACTCAATTGTGAAAATGTGAGTACAGTTTTAAAATATAGTTTTCATCAGCACTTGCTTTGTACTGGAACTTTATATGATTATGATCTTTAAACATGTTTGCTTCAGTGAAATTCTTCATGAAGACACCAACTTTCCAAATCAACACCGACAGTTAGCAGCTTTGGTAGCTAGTAAGGTCTATTATCACTTGGGATCTTTCGCGGATTCATTGCAATTTGCCTTAGGCGCAGGACCATTGTTTGATCTGACACAGCGCAACGAGTATGTGGAAACAACTTTAGGTGAGATCATATTTTTTGTTATTATTCCGTAATTAACGGATTCAAAATATAAATGTAAATGACTGAACCAATTTGTAAATTATGATTATGATGTTCTATAGCCAAGTGCTTGGATCACTACACAAAGTCTCGCTTGAGTCAACTTCAAGAAAGATCCGAGACCGACTTTGTAATGGATGCTCGTTTGGAATCCATTGTAAACCGAATGTTCGAAGCGTGCTTTAAGGACAAGCAGTTCAAACAAGCGTTAGGAGTTGCTCTCGAAACTCGTCGAATGGACATGTAATAAAATATATTTTGCATTCGTTTTGATGATATACTGTGCAGTATTGGAAATTGTTGAATTTTTGAACGACCTTCAATTTTAGGTTTGAACGGTCCATTATGAACAGTGATAATATCTCTGAAATGTTATCGTATGCATTTCGAGTGGCTATGACACTTATCGGTCAACGAGTGTTTAGGGATACCATACTTCGATCGTTGGTCGGGCTTTATTTGGGTTTGCCTAGTCCGGATTATATCAGCATGTAAGCGACATTTTATTCTGTGCTTTATTGTACATTGTAGACCACGATATCAAATTATCAGTATTGAGCAATGCATATGTTCGTTATAGGTGCCAGTGTCTCATTTACCTTGATGATGCTGCCAAAGCAGCTCAAGTAATTGAAAAACTTTCTCAAGGAGATGCTGACAGTCAACTTATGGCCTTCCAGATCGGTTTTGATCTTTATGAAAGTGCTACACAAAACTTTATTTCGAAGGTACTGACAATTCTTAAGAAAAATCAAGCTGCATTCCTTCCGTCTGCAATTAAAGAAGAACCGGTGTCGGATGGCGAAGAAACTGCTACTCCAGCTGCTGCTGCTTCGGAATCGAAATCTAGCATTGCACCTGTGTCTGATGGAATGAGGAAACACTGGGAGCAAATGCTCCAGATTCTTAGTGGAGAAGTACCTATTGCTCTCCAACTACAATTCTTGATTAGATCCAACAAGACCGACTTGAACATTCTCAAACAAACGAAGGAATCTGTACGCGTGTCCATTTGTCACACGGGCACAGTCATTTCAAACGCATTTATGCATTCGGGAACAACGTCTGATCAATTCCTCCGAGAAAATTTGGATTGGTTGGCTCGTGCAACTAACTGGGCTAAAATGACTGCTACTGCCAGTTTAGGCGTGATTCACCGTGGACACGAAAAAGACGCGATGACTCTTATGCAACCGTATCTTCCCAGAGAAAATAATGCAAACATGGTTGGGTATTCTGAAGGCGGAGCCCTTTATGCTCTTGGACTTATTCACGCCAACCACGGCTCAGCGATTATTGATTACCTCATTAGTCAACTTAGGGTATGATGGATTTCTCACGAGTTTTTATTTTTGGTTTTTAATAATAATAATGTAAACACAATGTAATTTTTTATAATTAGGATGTCAACAATGAAATGGTTCGGCATGGTGGTTGCATTGGTTTGGGTTTGGCAGCCATGGGATTGGGCACGGAACGTCAAGATGTATATGAAATTCTTAAGAACAACTTGTATCAAGATGATGCCGTAACTGGTGAAGCTGCTGGTATTGCAATGGGATTGGTGATGTTGGGTTCTATGAGCGAGAAGGCCGTAGCGGACATGATTTCTTATGCACGGGAAACTCAACATGAAAAAATATTGCGTGGTTTGGCTCTTGGAATTTCGTTCTTGTGCTTTGGTCGCTTGGAGCAAGCAGACAAACTGATTGAGGACCTCTTATCCGATAAGGTAACTTGAAATGCACAACCTCTATTAGTAGTCCAATACGACAAATCACAGGGCTTCTTGATTTTTTTGTTTGTCTTGTTTGCTAATAATTTTTGGTTTATTTATTAGGACGCTCTCTTGAGACGTGCTGGTGTCCTTTGCGTCGCTATGGCCTATTGTGGAACTGCTGCAAATGTGGCTATCCAACGACTGTTGAAAGTTGCAGTTTCTGATGTCAACGACGATGTTCGCAGAGCTTCTGTAATTGGATTGGGATTTCTGCTTTTCCGTACTCCAGAGCAGTGTCCAAGTGTTGTTTCTCTGTTAGCTGAAAGTTACAATCCTCATGTAAGATATGGAGCAGCCATGGCCATTGGTATCGCTTGTGCAGGAAGTGGAAATAAGGTTTGATATTTTGTATTCAATCTATAAATACACTTTTAATTTTAAAAAACGAGAGTTCTCATTCTTGCATATTGTGTTTGTTACAGGAAGCATTGTCGCTCATCGAGCCATTGACACAGGATCCAGTGAATTATGTACGACAAGGAGCTCTCCTTGCATCGGCAATGCTGCTCATTCAACAAACTGAAGTAATCTGTCCGAAAGTCAAGGATTTCCGCAACTTGTACGCCAAAGTACTGAATGATAAGCATGATGACGTCATGGCGAAATTCGGGGCTATCTTGGCTCAAGGAATAATTGACGGTGGTGGACGAAACGTCACCGTCACCCTGTCATCAAGAACTGGGCATGTTTGGCTACAGGGTGCCGTGGGAATGTTACTCTTTACCCATTATTGGTATTGGTTTCCCATGTCTTTGTGCTTAGGTCTAGCATTTGCCCCAACTTGTCTTATTGGTGTGAACAAAAACCTTGAGGTAAGTTGTTAGATAATATAATAAATTAGATAATGTTAGATACTAAAAATGGTTTTATGGATGTATCTTAATTTCCGTTACATTCTGTTAATGTTACTGTTACAGATGCCAACGTTGGAATATCGATCAAATGTTAAACCATCTACATTTGCGTACCCTCCACCTCTTGAAGTAGCCAAGAAGCAAGAGAAGGAGCGCGTGGAAACTGCAGTCTTGTCTGTAACGGCAAAGATGAAGCGACGGGAAGCTGAAAAGGCTAAAGACAAGGATAAGGACAAAGATAAATCAGAAGCCATGGATGTTGATGAAGATCCAAAGGAACAAGAGAAAGAAAAAGAAAAGGAGAAAGAAAAAGAAAAAGAGAAAGAGAAAGAAAAGGAGAAAGAGAAAGAAAAGGAGAAGGAGAAAGAGAAAGAAAAGGAGAAAGAGAACGAGAAAGAAAAAGAAAAGGAGAAGGAAGCGGAGGAAAAGAAAGAGAAAGAAGAGAAGAAAAAAGAAGAGTCTACCTTTGAAATGCTATGCAATCCTGCTCGTGTCATGAAGCAGCAAATGCGATACATGGACCTTGCAGATGAACGTTGGCGTCCAGTGAAAGACATAACTGGCGGTGGAATAATTGTTGTCAAAGACTCCAAACCGGGAGAAAAAGTTGATCTCGTCCAACCTGTAGCAGCGTGCGGTCCACGGAAAGAAGATGACGACCTCGACGAGCCTCAACCACCTGAACCATTCGAGTATGTCGAAGAAGAGGAGTCCACTAATCGAATAGATACAAATTAATGCCGATTAAATAATATTTTATACTGTATAAGCAGTAAGTATTCACTGTTATCGTTGCGGTGGTGTCAAGTCTAGCCAACAGCTTAATAACTGTTAAACAATATCGTTTTCTATTCGCCTGAATCAGTGTAATCTTCCATAATTTTGTGTATAATAATTTATTCCAAAATTCATGAGTGAAATTTATTGTCTGTTAAATGAAAGAATGAACCTTAATTTAGCCTTAACCTCCTCTCCTCGTACATTTAATTTGCTCTACGAATTTGTGAGAAGGAAATGTGTATTACGCATTGCCAACATCACTTTGAGTACTAATCGTAATAATTAAACTCTTGAGGTCTTTATTGCTTGTGAATTATTATTATTACACGTTTACATTAAGTGTTCCAGTATATTATCAATTTATCAATATATTATTATGATGCTATTAATAGCAATAATCATTAGCAGTGTAAAGAAATAAAACATTAAGCATTCAATAATTACTTTGAAGTTTGAATTGAAGCACTAAACGGATTTTGTACTTCAAAGTTCAAAACCCTTGTTTTTTCCATTTTGGCAACAGGTCCGTATAAATACTTAACGCGAGAGTAGCTGCATTTTGTGGGCATTTTGGAAACTTCTCGTTGCATTTGGATGATTTCTCCAGTCCAGTTAAAATAGCAAATTCGTATTTGTCCGTCACTTTGAGCACCTTTCGACTGAAATGTTAAATAAATCGGATAAACGTTTCAGATGTTTCAGATACTCATCAGACTAAAAGTTGAATGAAATATGAAAGTAAAAGTTAGTATTAACATGACGAATACAATATTTAAACTATACTTTACCTACAAATATAGAGCTGCTGATATATTTATTTACCTAAATATATTAAACCATTTAACGGCTTTCAGAGGCAGATGTCTTAGGAAACTATGTGCATGGCAGATAATCAACTGCCGGCAATCCTCGTCACGTAATTTGGTCTTTGAAATGTATTGAAATATCGTATCTTCAAAATCCAATCCACGAGTCCAATCATCCTTCTCAAAACCGCTCATGAAATCCGACAATATTCCTCTAGATTGGTCCGGATTCGTAGCCATCCAATTTGAGATGATTGTTTCGTTACCAAGTACATATTTCCTTGATGGAATTCCAAACATGTACCCAAACGGTGAGGTGATGACCCCGAAAAACAGGACAGCCGCTAAGGACCCAGCAATGATGACTGACGTTGCGGCTGCAATTGGACGATGGAACACGTTCGCTAAATCGTAAGGGACTGCCATTTGCAACCCCAGGTTCAGAGGTTGAGTAAATTGAGATTTGCAATTTGTTTCACTTGTCAGAAATGATAGAATGATTACTGCGAGCAGTACTGTTTTGAATAATGCGGTAACCAAAATTATTTTGTTTGGAAACATTGTCGTTATTTTGATTAAAGTTCCCGAAAAAGAAACGCAGAAAGAAAATGGTAAGAAACCTAAGTATATGTACAAGCTGATGACTGAAGCAAAATGGAACTAATGACCGAATCATCATCAGTTAAAAATGGTCATGTAATGAGCTTTTTAGCCCTGTGATTACTTGTGGTTTACATGTGGAAAACACCTTTGGTTATATTAAAACTCAATTCAGTCCTTTTCTTTAATTAAGCTCCTAATGATTTTTCCAAAGTACCCAAAAACATGCATTTTTCTCTCGTGTATTTTAAAAATAGGATGGGACAACACAGAAAAGGGTTATTTAAGGTTCCATCAGTTCTAAATTCATGTCATACACCCGAAATAAGTTCATAAAACGAACGCAATCGTCTTAAAGGCACAAAAGGGCAATCGTGTCGGAGAGTTCAATTCGGGGAATTTCTTTTTGTTCTTTATTGACAATGGCACTTGCATTTTCTTCACTGTTTTTCTTCATACAATTAATTGCTGTACAAAATGTGATTAGCCAGCATGTGGTGGTACGTCAATCAACACCAATAAACTGCAACATGATATTTTCCTTACCATGGGACGTGTCCAATACAATGCGAGCACCCTTGGCTGGCCCATTGTCAATGGTTCTCAGTGCTTCATTGGCTGGCATGATGTTCTTTGGAATCATTGCAAGTCCTTTGTGGTATTTATTTGACACTCCAAAGAGACCTTATCACGTCGTTGATGCCAACATGGCCAATGTTTTGGAAGCTTTGGAAGCGACGGGAACCGCACGACATGGAAATTTCGACTATGTCAAGCTGATAGAATCAATTTTCTCCACTGCTTCCTATGCCTGGAAACTTGCCAACTCGGAACCTAACATCAAACGAAAAGATTCCTCAAATTCAACTGAAGATGACAACGACAAGGTTCCTGGAGAATTTCCTGGGTTTCTCTCCAGTGCATTTTTCTGGATTCCAATCAAAGACCAAACTTGCAGGCAGTTGATGCTGTGTCATGCTCATGGGTTTCTTGATCTGTTACCTGAATGGATTTTTCGCATCTACCACAAATTCAGGTTGTTTAACTTTTCCCTATATTTATTTGCCAATTCATTTTCAAATCAGTTACAAATCATAAAAATTCATTATTTTGACATTCAAACAGTCGTAAACTCAATGATATTCCAATCCACTACAAAGAAGCAATCACGACCGGACTTCAGAATCAAGGAATGTGTCTCAAGAAATACAGCGGTTGTACCAAAACCATCGTCAACATTGCCAAAATTACTTTGTTTAATGTCATACCACCCAAAATTAAAAACCTTTTGAAATTGGAAATGAAATAAAAATTGGATTTAAATTCAATTTATCTACGTCACGCATCACGCCTTCATGTTTCATGACATGACACTCATTATCATTTGTCATTACTCATTAGTCATAATGATTAGTCCAAAATTAGACTATTTTAGAAAGCTAATCGATTTTGTCTGCCGTCAACTTTAAGGTAACTTGAAATATAGATTAGACAGCACGAAAAAGTAATCATATTCCAACTTCCAGTGCTAGTCGTTCATCCAGCTCAATAATTAACAATGTACTACCGTCGTTTTTATTTGTCTTTATTCATACTTTTATTGTTCATCACGAATGATGCTGTATCTCAATTGACATCTCAGGGAACAATTACATTGCAATCCGGGCAAGTTTTGAGACAATCGGTACCGATTAACATTGGCTGGATCTTTTCTTTACCATACGACATTTCTAATACTCTCAGGACACCTTTGGGTGGACCATTGTCAATCGTTCTAACAGCAATGCTAGCTTGCTCCATGTTTTTTGGAATGATCGTCAGTCCCGTGTGGTACCTATTCGGTGCACCGCAGAGACCTTATCATGTCCACGATGCACAAATGTCCACGCAACAACTAATCTTGGAAACAGTTGGAGGAAGAAAGTATCCGGATTTTGTGTCCAGCGCATTCTTTTTCATGCCCGAAGAAAATGTCGAATGTCAAAAATTGATTGTTTGTCATGCTCATGGATTTGTTGGACTTCTTCCAAACTTTTTAATAAGGACTGGACGATTCTTCAGGTAAAATAATTTATAGCCTTGTCTTGATAAACTACATCGTTACAATTTTGCAATCAATTACATTCACATTTGTGTTTGAATTCTTATAGCCAGAAATTAATGGACATCCCAGACGAGTTCCAGAGCGCAATCACAACAGGACTCACCGACAATGGACATTGTAAGGACAAGTATGCGTGTCCAAAGGATTTGACGAGTATCGTAATGAATGTGCTGACTAGGGGAACTGGTTCATTTTTGAAATTTACTTAACCATGAAATTCAAGGATACAAGTCAACCAAGGAAAGTCAAAGTGTAATTTCGTAACGTGTTGCCTCGTGTATTTTTCGACCAGAAGGGTCGACATTTTGGCTAAAACCTAGGAAGATAAATATGGATAATAGATGAATCTGACTGTTATCAATAAACTGATAAGACTAAAAAAGCACTGCATTTGAACAAAACGTTATTTGTCGGAATTCAGGCCAAACCACTTGACAATTTTTAAAGTCATATGGAGCATTCCATGTTATCAATTACGGCTGGTAAAAAAACGGAGCATAGTTACTAAAATTCTCATTAATCTGGCATTGTATCGCTTATCAGGATGAAGTTGAGGACGACTTATGTCAACTTCATTCATCATCACAATGTCATTTTAGTCGTTCCGTTTCTGGATCGTCATTATCCATCCGTATGTAAAAGGTAAAACTACGGAATCATTCCGGTTACCTCGTCAATCATATTTTCCGTGAGCATTCTGATAGTTGCACTTTTGCAGCATCGAGTCAAATCATTAAAGACCAAAATGGACGTCTCTAAAGATCAAAAACAAGGAAAGCAGGTGCAAGTGCAAACCAAAGCCAACCCTGAAAAACAGACTTTGAAGGATGCTAATAACAATCCTCCAGCTAACAGCAAAACGAGTGAAACCCAATCTTTGCCGGCGAATTTGGGTAACTTGAGATTTTTCACTTTCTATGATTATTTTTGATTCATCCTTGAATGTGCATTAATTTGCATAATTATAAACGAAAAATAGGACAAGTCCTTCAAAATTCACCACGGAAAACAAGAATAGACGAGAAAAATGTCCTGGCTGGTCTCAACAACAGGTTGGCTGCTATCATTGAGAAGAATCATCAACTGGAGCAGGACAATTCTTCTCTCACGAATGAGGTTTGTAATTGTAATTTGTAATAATTGTAATGTTGATTGTTAATCCAATTCTATTCTAATTCCATTCCAAAAAGCAAAACTATTAGTCTCTACTATTTATATCATTTCATAGCTTCAAATTGAAAAGGAAAATACGTCGCTTACCGTCACCAAAATGCGGGTGACTTACAACAAAGAATTAGAGGATACACGAAAGACATTGGAAAACATTGAAAAGGACAAAGTTAAATCTGACCTGCATGCTAACCAACTTCAGAAGGCATTGAATGACACAAAGCAAAAGTAATAAATTATCTCATTAATTAAATTACAATTTAGCTCATTATAAACGGTATTCAATTCATAAAGGCTTGATGCGAAAACTGTGGATGCATCAGACCTGGAGAAAAAATTGGCAAATGCTGACGGAGAAATCGGCAAACTAGCATCAGAATTGAAAAAGACTAACGAAGCGAAGGACAAGTTAGCAAAAGAGAAAAAGGTAAATATGGGTTTTATTTTTATTTATGCTATCGTTTATAGAAACAGAAAATTATTGAATTATTATTATTAATAATAACTATTACGATAATAAGATAATAAACTGATGTTGTGACGATATTATTCTCACCTTTACTCATCATGTTCACTGATATTTCTTATGGAATTTTAGTTTATCAGTGAAAATGTTTGTGATTAGGACTTGGAGAATGACAAGGTCACAGCGGCTAAAGAGCTTGATGCACTGCAGAAAAAATTGGAAGCCGAGTGTTTAGCAAAGATAGAGTTACAGAGTAAAGTCAAAGGTCAAGTGGATGAATTCAATATCACTATTGAAAAACTGAACCAGGACATTGTGAACTTTAAACGCGTTCGAAATGATGACCTTACAGAAATGGATGGAAAGCTGAAGAAAGTAAGTTATATGGAATGTTTTGATGATAATTTTTAAATAAAATGCATTTTACGTCGTTTTATTCTTAAAGGAGTATGAGCTGAAATTGCAAGAAAACATGGAAAAACTTCGCCAAGAATACGAGAAACAGCTATTGGACAACAAAGAATCCCAAGCCAAATTGTACAATGCTAAGGAAATGGATTTGAAAGGTCAATTGTCAAAGGCAAATGAAGCGACTCAGGCAAAGGTGAAGGAAATCGATGGAATGACAACTAAACTTGACGATGCCAACAAGAAAGTCACTACTTTGGAAGGTGAAAAGTACGGTCTTCTTCAGAACCAAAAGGAACTGAAGAAGAAACATGACGAAAGCGTCGATCGTCTCACCAAGGAAAAGGCAGAGAAGGAAAAGACTATCGAGGAAGTTCGAAACGAAAAGAACCTATTGATCCGAGAATACCAAGATTTGTGGGATATCAAAGTGGAATTGGACAATGAGTTGGCCATGTACCAGAACCTGCTTGAAGGGGAAGAACAAAGGTCAGTTTCAAGGAAATTTTTGAAGTTAATAGGTCAATCGTCAATCAATTTACAACTGTGAACGTGTAATTAATGTTTTATACCATTTTATAATCTAGGCTCAATTTATCAACCGACTCATCAGCAAAGCAGGAATCAACTAAAGAGAAGGCTAAAGCATAAACTGTTTGAGATTGCAAGTTTATCAATATAAAAATTGCATTTCATGGAAGAATGTTCAAAATTATCTGTATAAATTAGAAACCGGAAGTTGTACAAGTACATTGCTGAAATAAACAAATTATTCAAAAAATTCAGATTTAAAACGTTCAAACCACTTTTTCTTTTCGTGTTTATGATGAAGATTCCCCTTTCTCATCAGTATGGGGAAAACGCATGACTAATGTCTCTAAAGTGAACGCTTTATTTAAACAGTGATCCAGTTTTTATGCAGATTTGACAATGAACTTCATTATTACACGTTTTCCATAGACGTTCGCTGTAGGATTTCGAGAAAGTGAAAAACAGGGACATTTAAAGTTGACGTCACGAAAAGTTTGAAAATGGTTCCGGCAGCAAGTACCTCAAAACATTTAAATGTCTAAAAATA
>JABASF010002031.1:0-17362 GCA_019776145.1 Harlomillsia oculata
TTCGGTGATGTCATAGTGTCAGAAGCTTAATTACCTGGCAACCAGGGGTCTAAAATTCATTATGCTAATTGTTGCTAATCGTTGCGGTATGGTTGCCTTGATCATGGTCTTTTTCAAGCTTTGCATACTTGAAGATGTCCAGAGCATTTTCCGGTGTAAGGCCCTCACGAATTGCATCTTCGCAAAGTTTAATAAGACCATGCACTTTATACTTTTTAGCGGCTTTAACAAGTTCTATGACTTCGGTTGTTTTCATGGTAGAATCAAATTCCCCCGTAAAAATGAACTATGGAGGAACACAATCAATCATAAAAGACAGAACAATAAGTATTATACAATAATTTCACAACTTTTAATTGAATTGATACCCGGAGTAACTGCCGAAATGTTGCCGGACTCAAATCTACAACGAATTCCGAGATGTTCGGTGCATAGGAAAACATTTCCTCGAATACGGACGAATTGAGAAGCAGAATGAATTTGTGAGATGAAATCCTTTCTTTCTTTTCACCGACTAAGAAAGTCACGTCGCAATATAATTCATTGTCGTAAACGTGTACAATTTTGTTGTCGTTGGTTTTGCAAGTTATTCTCCAATCACAGGTTTGTTGTTCCGGTTTCGAATCCATGCTTCGTTTCTTAAATCGATCACTCTATCAATTCAAAAATGTTGGAAGGGGGAATCAAACGTGATCCTTAATCAAAGGTACATGCGAAATGGTTTTAGTTATTTTATTTCCGTAATGTACCGTATTCAAATTACATAGAGGATTGTATTCGTAGAAATGATAAGATTACAAAAATGCCTGTTTTATAAGTTATACATGGATAAAAAATGTATTATCAATTATCAATTTTTCATGTAATTATTAGTTTCACGCTGCCTGTGAAACGTTTGTTAGGGTATTTGCAACGAAGCATAATCGTTTTGATGCTTTCATTTCAGCGTACGATAAGTTTGAACGGACTTCCAGCTATGTGCTTATCATCGTACATGATGTGTACTTTGTATTCCCCGATAAGCCCGATTCGGTATGTGATTTCGAGAACTCCATCGCCTTTGTTTGTGCTCCAAAATTCCGGGTTGCCTTGTCCCGACAATGCATAGCTCAATTTCCCAAGATCTTCTCCTGGTTCCATTTGAATTTGAAAGGAATTGGGTCCGCCTGAAAGTTCATTTCATTTTCATAATTAATCACGTTAGGTAATCAGTAATCATAATCATAAAAATTCAAGGTGCCTTTGTGGCTTCTGTCCAGTTTTTCTCAATACGTAAAATATGTATGTTTTTTTACGTGGTGATCCGACAGTAAGAGCTTGGCCGCTTGTAATGACCATGTTGATATTGATTTGAAGCGTTGAAAGTTGAAATACGATGACGATGATGAGTTGATGATCTAATCAGTGAACTGACGACAATATTTATATAGAAATGCAGATAACGGAAAAACTCAATTAATGGACGGATAAAAGGATAAAACTGATTTCTCGCAGGTCGCACGTGTGAACCTTCGCTGCTAAAATGAAATTTCGAATTGTATGCAAGAAATTCTGCAATTCTGCAGACACAGTTAATATGAAATCGAAAGTGAAATGACGATGGTCAGAAATATTTCGTAGACATTACATAATAACTAAATAACATTCACCACATGAGAGTAAAAGTCACCGAGTCACTTCGCAATTCGCATTCGAACTACAAGAAGATAGAACATAGAAGAGCCATGAACTAGTTCAAGTGATGTCCTTATAAGGACACTGCATAAATTACAGAGATGCAAGTGTAGGAAGATCGTATCGTATTGCTCACACCCACCCATTTATTCAGCGATACGATAACGTAGTACAACACATTCTGCGAGGATAGCAGTTGTACAGTGTTCCATGATCGTATTTTAGTTAATCAATCAGTCATGAAGTCATGATTATAAATTCATTATTATACAGTACAAATTCATTTCCTCATTATGAATGCACACACTGATTCAATGTAGACTATACAGTTAGCAATTTCGTTGTATTCCGCTTGAATTCAAACAGTTGTAGTTACATAAACAATAAACAAGGTAACACTGCTTTACAAATTCATAGTGGGATTGGGCGAAGACATAAGATAAGACATCAGTCAATAAATGATGAGCTATTAGGAATAACATTATCAGTCTGACAAAACATAAAATTCCAAAACGTAATATAATAGGATACCGAAACGTCAAGGAACGATTCATCGTCAATTGATTATTAAGATGCGTTGTTACAACTGATTTTGCTTTGTCAAATGTTCATAAATTCATAAATTACAAAGATACACAACTTTATTAAATTACATCCAGTTTGTAAACGTTAATGTTCATCAAAATTTTGTATTACTATGAACAAACAGGACCAGCGACACATCATATGATTTCGACTGATTATAGAATGCACTAGATTGGAAAGCTCAAACTTATAGTAAATCGGAACAATAGTATGAACTTAATTTAAAACTATAGTAAAGAGAATATCCAGCAGTTTCATTCAATCGCTACTCCAATCTGGAGGACTTGCGGAAGGTTCCGCACCCATAGCCCACCAGTCATGAGGATCGTTTTGAGCAACATCCAAATCTCGATATGGAGAAATCAAATAGCTTATTAATGGAGCTGGATCTCTATTATCTTCATCCAGAATTAATATAGGCGATTCTGGACTTTCTTGAGATGGATATAAGCCCTGATTGAAACTAGATGATTCGTTCAAATTCGGATAAGGGGTTGAATATCCATATTCAGAGCCGCGATAACCTTCACATCATGTAAACAACGTTAAATTACTCACATGTCACATCGTAAAGAGAAACTGAAGAAAGGTGTGCATAACATACCACGGTTTAGATTTGACGACGGCTCAGTTGTAATTGTTAAATTAGAAACTGCTGCTCGCGATTCGTCAGCTGATACATCAGAGTCTGTCGACGCATCATTATTATTATTGGAATTATTAGGTTGTCCAATCGTAGTTACGGAAAGTTGCTGATCCATAAAAGAACGAGAAGTTCCAGGACGCTCATCATCCGATTCCCATCGTCGTGAAGATACAGGACGATTTGCAAAAAAGCTATATGGTGGATCTCGAAGAAGAACTTTGCCAACAACCGACGACAACTTTGATTTTGAGGGAAGTCGAGGTTCTGGAGTCTTTGGTGGGGTCAAATTCGTCAAATCCAAATCCATATAGTCGTCATTCGTACTCGAGTCGGAATCTTGTGACTTTTTTCCCACCAAGTTCATTGGAATTCGAACAACCATACTTTTACTGCTAGTAGAGGTACTAGGCTGCTGCTCCATATTATCAGGTTTCTTATTCTTATGCCTGGATGAGTTATCCGTACTTTTGCATTTTCGGTGCTTAGTAGTTTGTTCGCGACGGCTTGTTCGTTCAGTTGATCGTTTCTTTTCTTTTTTAGACTTCTTCTTATGTTGTTTTTTCTTATGCTTTTTACGTGCCCTCTTATCTTCTGAACTTTCAGTTGATTCTGTGTCCGAAGCACTAGGAGTAGAATCACTTGTAATATCATCATATAATTTCGGCTCAAGTCTTGGATACTTTTCTGCTTTCTCCCCATAATTTCGAGACTCGGCCCTTTGATTAATTTCACTCTCACGCTTTGAAGATCTTGTTACACGTCCCAAGCTTTCAAACATTGCAGCCGACGTGGAAGGTCCATCATTGTTATCAATAGGGCGGCGTCTCGACTCTGTCCCTTTTGAAACAGTTTTCGTACTCGCTGTATTTTCACCCTTCCCTTTGACAACCTTCGACAACTTCACTACGATCGGCGGACGAGATGTGGATGCCTTGACCTTTCCATTCCCAGAACTAGACTCCTCATTCTGTTTTATTTTCAAGTGAAATAATTATATTAATTTTATCCTTTTCCAAAAACACAGTACTTATAATAAGATTAAATATTTCCAACTTATTTACATCGACTTTGCTCTCCAATTTAGGAGAATGATGAGCTGGTGTTGATACAGACGGAGACGGAGGGTCAGTTTCATCTTCATCGGAACTGGCTATGGTAATTATGTCTAGAGGCGGCGGCTTTACTATTGGATGAATTCCAAGAAATTCACAATCGTCGTCACTAGCTTCCTGTCTACTAGTAGACGTAGACGGTCTACTTGCATTCTGGTTGCCACGATTATGCGGGACTGCCGGAACCGGAAGAGGTACATAGGCTGGTCGTCCTACAACAGTACTATACAATTCAGGGCTAGGGCTGTCACGTGTTGCACCCAATCCTTCCACTTCCATCATCATACGGACCACGGCACGGTCCACAGGGTCACGGATGTGAATGCTTCTACTAAAATCTATATCGTGTGAAGGAGCGTCGAATCTACTCATGACGTGAGTACGAAGGTTCCCAGATCTAAATGAGTGCGGTGGCGGTGTATCATTTCTCTGTAACATAATAATACAAAATACAACCAATGAAAACAACGAAAAGTCAATATGATTGAATCTCATGAAGATACAACAGCACAAAATTAATACGAACCGAAGACCAGGTGCTGGTTGCAGACGCGGGTGCAGGTGCTGAAGTAGACGACAAGTTGAGCGGCACTGTCGACGCAATTGTGCTTCTCGCATTACTACTTGTGCTTGAAGCTGTTGCATTAGGTCGAAGTCCCAGTCCCAACATCATTCGGTCATAAAAATCGTGAACATCATCGAACCGTCGACTAGAATTCGGTTCTGAATATGGAGTAGAATAATGAGTATGAGCAGGTCTTGGTCTTTGACTTTGACTTTGGCTCGCTACGAAACAGTGTCTGCATGCGCAAGGTGTTGTCTCAGAGTGGGTTGGAACTGGCGGTTCCGGTAAATTATAGTAGTGAGATGCCAAATTTGAAATTTCTCTTCGTCGCCAGTCGTCCAAGATTTCTGACGTGGTTCTCTGCCCTGCAGCTTGGTGTCTCCATGTTTGTTCACGCTCTCGTTGTTCTCGTGTAGTGTGTCTCTCCATTCTTTCTGTATCCTCCCCCTCCATAATGGGCTCTGTTTAAGAATTTAACAATCTTAAATGCAAATCTCATTTTTCGTCATGTATATAATGATTAATGATCATCATTATCATCATTTCCATGCAGCAGACCAGATGCAACTGCACAAAAGTCGATTAACAACGTCTTACCATCAACAACTATTACTTCAGTAGTACCAATATGAGTTGGTATCGGAGGGTTTCCTCGACTTTCAGATTCTGAGTCGGAATCAATCTGAATAACCTCCGGAGGATTTTCAGACCGGGCACTGCGGGCCGACGATACAGCACTTGCTGTACGTGGTCGTGTAGGATAAACAGCAGATCGGTCCCATTCATCCGAATTGATACCGGAAACTACGAAATTATACAATTCATGTTGGAAGTGTTTCGTGCGATAACCGAAGTGAGTCCTTAAACGATGACGAAATTCTCGTGAGCGAATATCGTAGCGATACATTAGGTTCATGATCGAATCAAAAATCATTGCCATCTACAAAGGAAAACGTCACATTATTATTCCAACCTTTTGATGAACCTCATCCTAAAATAATAATTAGTAATGATAACACGATCAATGGTAAAACGTACTTCAGCTCTGCTATGGGTCAAGTTGACCAACACCGTCATTTCTCTAGCAATGAAGCGTACAATACGTGGAATACAATGTGGATGAGCACGAAGGTAATCAATTGAAGGATACGTAGCACTTCCTTGTTGATATACCGCTGGTGTTGCGATTGGATTTACCCACAGATCTCGGTCGTAAATACGACGACGAAGCTGCAATCCACGCATTTGAACCGGAGGGTTTGGAAATGCATTATTATAAGTTTCGCCCCAATATTCGCTACGCAAAAACAACTTAATTACAATCACATTCAACAAGTAGTTTAAAGATTAGTGACATAGTAATAGTACCCTTCGGGAATGTTAAATGGATTGACGTAAGTAGGATTCGGAGGTAAAGATGAAGATGAGGTTCGAGCAGCGTTCGGCTCCGACCGCTCCGGTCCGTAGTACGTTGGTGGACGAGGACGAAGTCTTTCATGCCAGTCAAAGAGTTGGATTCCAGCTGTAAGGCCAAGGCGTGCCATGCCGTGACTAAATGCATAAGAGAATCTCAATTAGAAACAAGTCAAGCTCATTTTAAAAACTTTAACTTAGTAAGCTATACAGAATTAGTTACCCCATTATGCTGATTCCAGAAATGGAATAACCATGATCAATTTCGTGACGATGACGATGCGCCGGCAGAATAGGAGCTCCAACGGCCGCCAGATGAACCCTACAAAAAAAATAATGTTACAATAGTAATCTATTAGTTCGGCTTTAATTTAATCCACGAGTTCAATAAAACGTAACAATCATTGTCCGAAAACTTACCGTCCAGCAGCGTTAAGGCTGATTGACAGCGGTATAGGTGCAGGCACATGATATTCGTCATAATCCGTGTTACTCCTGATATTATGAATGATAGTTTGAAATGGACTTTTACAAAGTGGACACTCAGGCTTAACTTTCGACCATTCCACAAGGCAAGCAAAACAAAAGTAATGACAACAATTGTTTGAAATTGATCGATTGACCAGTTCGCCAAGACATATGGCGCACTTTGATGATTCTGGAGAAGGTGATCTCGGCGGCGGTAACCCTTCTTTGGATGTCGAAGGTTGCGGTGACTCGGGTGAGTCAGGAATAGTCCCTGAATCAGTCTTAGATGTAGAACTGGAAGAAGCCATTATGCCTCTTTTACTGGAAATGTTTCAAAACCCGTTCCTGACGACACTCTTCCTACATTCGATTCCTGGAAACGTCCTTATATGTTCCTACAAATATCAAACAAATATGGTCACGATTAAACAACATAAACTGCACAATTTATCCGAATTTCCGAATACAATCCATCTGTACTGCGAACTCTAAATCTAAAACTCTTTGAGGTGTGGCTCTTAAATAGCAATAGCCTCGTTAAAACTGAACTTCTCAATGGAAGAATGGACATATTCAAATCTCACTTCCCGATTGGACAGTTAATGTAAACAAGTCTGAGTATATGTCTATAAAAAAAATGTCGCCTATATTTCCTTTGTGACTATATTTTAAAATTGTTCAAAAAACACAGACGAAAAACCCAAAATCCAAAAGCCGACTTACCCAAAAGGAACTCAATGACACACCTGGTCCGAACTCAAAACCGAATTGATAAAAACGACTACAATTTTGAAAAAAATAATTAATATTTGATGAAAAATTTTAACAGCAAGCCTCGTTTCGTTAATATTTGATGAAAAATTTTAACAGCGAGCCTCGTTCTGTTGAGTCTTGAACTTGAGTTGACTCATTCTGGAATGAAAGCCGTGGAAATCGCGGACCTTAACCAAAGTCTCGATCTGAGCTTAGCACGTATCAGCAGGACGGAATGATGTGTCACGTATTCCTATCTCCCCCATGTTAAAGGGAAGATTCCCCTATCCTGTCCATGTGTTTTCAACTTGTAGCGCTTTGCCTTGAAAAATGTCATGAAGAAAAACCCTTTCCTTTGTTCCTTTTGATTTTTCGTTTTTTAAATGAAATTTTGAATTTGCAATCTTCCAATGTTCCAATTTAAAACATTTCCAGTTTCCCGATTCTGATACTTTTATGCCTAACAAAACATCGAAATCGAAGGTCCAAAAGCTTTCATTGTAAAAAACTACAATATTATATGCACGTTAAAGAGTTTTAGCAATCGGCGCCTTGGTTCGCCAAAATGGCAAAAAAATCCCACCCACTGGCATTTTTGCATGCTTTTGCTTATCCCCGCGTGTCGTCGTCTTAATGCTTTTTCATTGTATCCCCTTTGTTCTTGACTGAAAAGTGCAAGTGTTTATTCGTTCTACAATAAGTTTACTTTACGTGCAGAACGTAACGTATGCATTAGTTTTTTTTGCATGCAAACATTCATGGGAGGTTTTAAAATGTTAAGACATTCGGTGCGATGGGACGGTTTGAAAGTAGCTTTTTCGGGTTTTTGTCGGGTGTTTGAAGAATAACGAATGAGGGAAAAAGTGGTAGCATGGGACGGAATACGGGTACATATGCAAAAAGGTTATTATCGTCCTCTTCTCTGATGAGGTGACAGGAAAAAGCAAAAAGGGGAGTTTTAAAGAAGACGAAGACAACTTTTTGTTCTATTTTTGTAAGCACTCTCGTCCTGTGCAGAATCGAATTCGCGAATTTTCATCATTCTTGCAAATCAGTTTAACCCTACTTTACTACAAGTGTTGTAGTAGTGTCCTTTTTGGTAATTTATCCTAGTTAAAAAGAGACATGAGCATCAACGATTTACTACGTGTGCCAACTGTTGAAGACCTCATCGACATTGTTAGTGACAAATGGTTCCTTCCAAAAAATGGAGTTGACGAAGTATACCCGCGACTTCTTCTTGGTGACGAGTTAAGTCATTCCACCTCACACACGTTTTTTGCATTTTTAATGCGCTCTTTTTTTTCGCTCGTGCAATTTTGTTAGAATTCGCGGTTTAATGAATTGTGATACAAATTGCAATTAAGTATATATTGAATTGTCAATTTTGTGATGCAGAGTGACAGCCAAGAACATTCCCATGCTTCGTGAGCTTGGAATAACTCATATTTTGAATGCAGCTTGTGGTGCAGGATCCATGTCCATGTTGTACGTTCAGACAGGTTCAGCATTTTATGCGAATCGAGATTTCGCATGTGACTACTTGGGGATTCGAGCTATGGACTGCCTGACCTATAATTTGAGCCAGCATTTTCAGTCTGCATCTGATTTCATTGAGTCCGCCCTCAGCAATCCCAATGGTTTGTTCATATGCCAAAATTTAAATTGCGTAGTACTATAGTCTAATTTTAAATTTAATAGTTATTCCAAAGAATGCATTTCATTCACACTTCACACCTTATCAAATTATGTACAAATGCATGCAAAAAGCTTTAACAATTCAGATCACATTACTCCTACATTCCAACCCTTATAATCATTTTTATAATGATTCTTTGACTATAAATTCTCTAGGAAAAGTGTTTGTACACTGCAGACAAGGAATTAGTCGATCTGCTACTTTGGTTGTTGCTTTTCTCATTCTTAAACGTGGGATGTCAGCTTTAGAAAGTGTTACTGCTGTTAGGTACAAATACTATATGACGTCAATTAAAAATTAACAATCCGTATGATTTGAAATATACGATTTATTGATCTGATTGGATTGCTTTGGAATTAATTGTACAGAAATCGCCGAGAAATTTTCCCAAATAGAGGCTTTCTCCATCAAATTGCACAACTTTATGCTGGACAGAAATTCCTGAAAGAAACGGATCAAGATGGGGCAAACAAACCTGAGGACCAAGTGATGGATTCAGAAATCAAAGATAATAACAATGTGATGCAACCATGTGCAATTGAAGCTGGTCAATAATCATAATCAATTAATCAATAATTATTATTACCAATTACCAGTCATCAAATTCTAGTTTGCACTCTTTCCTTAAGTTCATTTTCTTCCATAATGCACCTTTAAAATATAAAATACGGCCCGTGTAGGCTTAAAGAGAATTCACAATGACTCAAACTCTTTCTCAGTAATTTAACGTAATTATGATTTCAATTCCTCAATTACATGTAGCGACGTCGTATTGTACGATGACAAATCCAAGGCGGTGGAGTAGCTCTGAATCCTGAAAAAAAGTAGAGTTGTCATTCCCACAAAAGAGTCACCAATCAAATTATAGTTTCCTTATAATTATTCATAAAATTAAATATTTCTCGTATTGTCGTATTTATTTCATCGTATTTCATTACCATTTTCCATGTTGTCCATGCATTGTTGAAACTTCAACTTACAATAGGTTTTGCTCCCATGAAGACGCCGAGTGACACGATCCGCCATGTCACTTCTCACCACTTCAACTGCACATTCAAAACACAACATTTATGAGATCATTTTGTAAGTACTGAGATGTACAAAAGTTTAACAATGATGTATGCAAGTTAAACTGAATTTGTGTTGCCTGTGATAAGCAGGAAAATTAAAAGTACTGTGTTTGTCAAGGATTTCTTCATTTTGGATTCACGAATCGACGTAGTCGTATGCGTAGTAGTCAACAATGTAAATTAGTTAATTAGTCCCTCATTTAAGCACTAATATTTGTACCAAAATAGAACGAACAGCCAAGTTCGACTTTGTTAAAATAATTTACATAGCTTTGATTATAGTACGGTTATACGACCTTGTTGACGCTGGCATGTTGGCAATTTCATCGTTGATCTTTTGTCGTTTTAATTGTTATTAAACTATTGTTTTTAATTACTGCCTGAACCCAACTGAACCACATATCACATAAAACCATAATTGCTCATAAAAGAGCTTCAATTTTTATAAGCGCTGCTATCCAAAATTCTTATGCAGGGCTGATGCTGTGAAAAACTTTGCATGCAAAAATGTGATCTATGAATCTGATTGATTGCCGATTGTGCGCGTTTACGCGTACATTAAAATGTGAATTAAAAAATTATTATGTCGTGATTCATGTAAATAAAATGCCCGAAGGATACATTAAAACGATTAAATTGTTAGTAAAGGAGTTTTTATGACTCACATTCACTCAGTCTTGAATCTCGAAACCACGCAAGTGTCATGCAGAGGTGTTTTTTTTAAATGAATTTTATCAACGTTTTTTGTGACTAATTTCACAGATTCATGATTCATTGTGTAGTGGAGATGTTGAAGATGCGCAACCTTCTGATACCGATAAATGATTGCATGAAACACCATTGTGATTCCAATTTTCACATGTATGCTCTTTCATTTAAATGTAACATCAACAATACGTTCCAAAGGCCCAAAACGCATGTTCCGGCAATANTGTTCCGGCAATACATGAATTTTGCAAACCAAAGTTTACAAAAAGAGGTGGAATCTCCATCACTTCAATGCAAAACACATTGTACTGTCCACCTGGTATTAACTCTTCATTTATCACCTTAATTAAGTTCCAATGTTTAACAACGAGCGAGCATTAGAGCAATGACGTTAAACAGTCGAGTGTTTGTACTTCACAGATTTGTTTTGACAGACTACCAATTCTTAATTATACCTAAATTCGAGATTGTTATCAATAAAAAAAATTGAGTCATCAAAAATTTAAATTGGTATAAATAGGGAAAATGCTTCTTTAAAGACCGTACATTTGATACGGTAAACTGTCACAGAAAACAAAGAACGTTTTCACTTGTATTTTTGCTAAACTGAAAAATGGAGAAAAGTGTAATTTTCACTTTGTGCCTCATTGTAATCTGTAATTTGCAATTTGCATGTGCATCTGCTAGATTTTTCCCAAATAATGGAAACGTGAAAAAATCAAGCTACAAACTCGACAATAGATTTCAATTAGAATGGCAAATTGTCAATGACCAGGTTATATTCGAGGCCACGGTGGAAACAACGGGTTTTGTCGGATTGGGCATTTCCCCGAATGGTGGAATGCAAAATGCCGACACTACACGCTCGACAGTAGATTTCAATTAGAATGGCAAATTGTCAATGACCAGGTTATATTCGAGGCCACGGTGGAAACAACGGGTTTTGTCGGATTGGGCATTTCCCCGAATGGTGGAATGCAAAATGCCGACATTTTCATCGGAGGTGTCAACGATGCAGATGATACGCCTTATCATTCGGTAACTTGCCAATTAACATTTATGAATGTTAAGGAATCTTCTTTGAAAATATCCTAATTATTTCGTTTATTATCTCTTCAGGATAGACATGCCACTGGATCTGTCACACCGAGTATAGATGAGCATGATGATTACACTCTCCTTGCAGCATCTCAAGCTACAACACACACTTACCTAAAGTTCTCCAGAAAATTGGATACCTGTGATTCAGAAGATTACCCAATTACAGTAAGAAATACCTTTGATCACATTTTGAATTGAATCAGAGGATTTTAATCGTGGGATTTGTGTCTTCAGCGTGATGACACCGTGCGCCTAATTTGGGCTATTGGAAAAAATGACACAGTTGACATATCACGGAGCAGATCGAGGAAGTGTTTCATTGAATCTTTTTGAAGATGACGTAGCGCCCTTTGATCCATCAAAGTAAGATTCTTCAAATCAAAATCTTTTTTATTTGTGTTCGAAAACTACTCAATCTTACCTTGTTTTTTCAAATAGTTTCCTACTAAATGATTAATTAAATAGGTATCAAAAATGGTCAATGGTCAGCACAATGGCAATGCCTCAAAAGGATACATCTTATTGGTGCAGTTTTCATAAACGTCCTCCAATGCCTTCGAAACGACATGTTATTGCGGTATAAAAATACTTTCTCTTACTTTCCTTTTGACTTTCTCCATGGATGCTTATAATTGAAATGAGCAATATCATTTTGAATTTACAGTTTGATGCTTATCTACCAACTAACATCTCAGTAAAACATACTCATCATTTCATCGTCTACAAATGCTTCGTGCCGAATGTTTGAATTTAATTTTTCCGTCTTGAAAATTTTAATTTTAATTATCAGTTGGATGAAATGTTATGTATAGTTCAATTGATATCTTTTTAGAAAGAGGATCCCGACGATTTTTTCGGACAATGGGTTGGCCATGATGGAGAAGAGTGCTATATTGATAACAAAACATTGCCCACAAACTATTGTCCAGAATATTTGTTTGTTTGGGCAGTTGGGGGCAAAGTGAGAAATTACTTTCACGCATTGACATTGAACACCAAAATTCGGTTAGCAATAAAATTATGAACTCATAATTTCGTCATTGCAGACGACAGTTTTCCCAGACGATGTGGGTTACGCTGTGAACGAAAACGATGACGAAATCGCGTATTACATGTTGGAAGTACACTATGACAATCCCGATGAGACACCAGGAGTTCGATTTGATACCGGAGTTGACATTTACTACACAGATCAAATGAGGTAAAACATTTTATAATTGTGACCTTTAAACCAGCCATCCATCGTGTCACTCCGTGTCACTTAAGGCTTTGATTCTTATAGACCAATTGAAGCTGGTTTGCTCGCCGTTGGACATGATGTTTTCGTTACATTAACGCTACCACCTAATGTGACAAACTTTGTGTCAGCCGGACATTGTGCTTCAGATTGTACCAAGGCTGCCATACCAGAAGATGGAATTAACGTGTTTAACGTTCTTTTGCATTCTCATTTAGCAGGTTAATAAGTTGTCAAAAATTCGAAAATCTTGAAACTTGAATGTGAATGAAAAATTGAATGATTTATGGTCCTTAGGACGAAAATTGAAACTGCGACATTTCCGGAATGATGTCGAACTCCCGTGGATTTTGAGTGACAACAATTACGATTTCAATTTCCAACAGAATAAAGCATTACACAACCACGCCAAAATCATGCCTGGAGATCAAATGATATATGGTAATGAAATGAGCTCTTTAATTAATTACCAGACCAATGATAGCAGTTTGAATTCAAAATGGTCATTAATTGTCATTTAAGAATGCACTTATGACACAAAATGGAACAAAGGAAAAGTTGTGCTTGGAGGATTGTCCACACGAGAAGAAATGTGTCAAACGTTCCTTTGGTACTATCCAAAAATGGAAGTTGACGTTTGTGGATCTATTTATCCAATTGAAGAGAACATGCGTGAATTTGGAATCGCCAACTGGACACAGTAAGTTTTAAAAAACCCTGACGTTAACTTTGAAAAATTTCAAAATGTATTATATTTTTTCGAAATAATCTGCATTTTTCAATTTAGAATACCGCGGCCAGGTGGTGGAAACGACCAAGTCATTATCACTGATCCACCCAATTTGGCAGGACTTGAGTATGAGGGATTTCTAAACAACAATTTTACATGGTCACCCCAATTTATTGCAGAATTGGAACACAAACATCGGTACAATGAACATGTGTTGTTTTGCGCAGTCAGAAGCACAGGATCGGTCACTGAAGGCATGACAAAGTACCCTTCTTACGGTCAAGATTATGCTCCCCCGACCAAATGTCATTCTTCAGGAAGTCGGGTTACTGTGCTCACAGTCTTGACATTTCTTAGTAGTTTGCTCTGTTTTGTATTGAAGCGGTAGGTTCCAGAAGGTCCCAGGTAGAAGTTGAGATTGTTCGATTGTTGCTGCCGTGATTGAATCTGCAAATAAAATCACCAATCATGTATTTTTCACATTCATGAGGTACGAATGTAATGTGCATCGTTCATTGACCGCTTCTCCATAGCTGTCGCATTTCCATGAAATGTGTTGTCCGCTTCCGACGTTTTCACTAGTTCCAAACGTCTTAGTATTTGACTTTGGCCGTTGCCGTTGGACAGCCTCTGATAAATATTGACAGAAAACGATACGACAAATTGTGTTTCCCATTATCTTAGTTCGTTTCATCTGAATTCTGAACGCATTTATTACATATTTATTACAAGGTACCAAGCAGCTTTTTCAGTGATTATTTACGATTATCGGGGACCAGAGTTGCTTTTCTGTATTGTTGATATTGATTGTTGGCTACAGATATTTACAACAATGTACATTCGGACAAACCAATACCATAGAAGTTAGAAGTATGAAAAGAATGCAAGAAGATGGACTTATTGTGAGAAAATTGAAGGATGCAGCCAAACGACTCAACACGTTAGCTCACCGATTAATTCTGGAGAAAGACTGGACACTGGACACTAGAGTGAAAGCGTCACTTTCACAGCTATCGAATTCTCGAAGCATGTTTCATGATACTATGAACCATCTTATCAAATCGAAGACCCAAGAAGACGAACTGATGAATCTGTTTGTTCCTGGACAAATTGGATCGACAGATGAAAGACGGAAGAATATCCCCGCAACCAATATAATGTACTTTCGGGATTTTATACTTTGGGAATCGGGAGTCGGATAAATGTCATTACGGACACTTACTCAGTTGGGGATTCAGTTGATTAGCTGTAAAAATTGAGCGTTTCATTGTTGGTTCATCAGGGAAAATTATCATGTTCACCGACTTCCTTCCCGTAATGTACGGGAGTCGTTCCGTAAGCGTTGAGGAATCGGAAGGTGACCTGTGTGACATCCCAAAAGTACACGGGCAAGAAGATGACGGCCGAATAATTCGAACATCGGGATTAGAGGATAATATATTAAAAGTGTGTATACAACAAATGTCTAAAAATGTCTACGAACACAAATAAAAGCCTTTATTTATGAAATTTTGAAAAACAACTTTTAAAAAACAATAATTTTGTATGGTGCACCGTGCACGTTGTTGAGTATATCAAAATTCCATCTCACTCTCTATCTGTTTTGCATTGTCCCAATACACAATTCTAGCTTTGATAATTATCAGTTTGCCTTTACCAGGTTCCAGCTTGTATGATTCTTTCCATGGCGTAACCTTTGCGAACGAAAAGAATATCATTCTCAGACAAATGCATCCCTGGACAAACATCATTTCCACCGTCTCCAGTATAAAACACTCTGGTGAAGGGTCCACGATTCTCGATGTACTTGACTAAAGCCTTTCCTTTGCATAGATTCATGGGACAAAATGGACATGTGGTTTGTCGTTCGTAAGGCTTCAGTTTCAAGTACCCTTCCGGTCCTTTGGCACCGTAGTTCGTGATAAGAAAGTCGGGTACAATCGGTGGTTTCATACCATGGAAGAAAGTGTCGATGAAGAATGAATTAGAGTCAGATATGATCAGCAGTTCGGATTTCTGATTGCTTAGTCGAGCCACTGCAATTCTATGGAGAAGGTGATTCATACCTGGAAAGATTTGATGCAACTATTAATAATCCTTTCGATCAAACTCATCAAACATCCAACTTGCTAGTTTCAAACATGGAATTTGTAGCAAACATTCAGCTTTTACCAGGCGATAGACGCAAGAGCTGAATTCGTCCTGCCATCTTTTCCATGGATCCTCCTTGTTCATGTACATAGCGGAACACTTTGTCCATGTAGTCCGCCCAGTTTGACCCATCGTAGACACGTTGTATGTCCTGTGGAATCGGATTTTTGATCACTTCAATCACAGCAAGATCCGAGTTTTGATCAATAATCGTTCTGTCAAAGTCAAAAGCATACAAATACGCCCTCGGACGCTGGGGAAAGCAAAAACAAAGGAACATCTCTCATTTATTATCTCATTCTCAGTTCATTCATACATCATCGCTATCATTTTAATTTTTTACTCTCTGATTCTCATCCTTCCGAATTTGTACCTTGCAGAAGCAACAGCCCATAATCAAAATAGATTAGTCAATCCCACCTTGGTCTGATTTAACGAGACCAAGTTACACTAACAGGAGTAAACAGTCAACACCATTTAGAAAGCATGGGCTTCAAATTATAATAATTTTACAGTAATCAATCACTGCGAATTTGCATGAGAATCCTTCGCAAAAAGTATTGGTTGCCCTTCCATTTCAATGGTGAAATGTAATTGCACGCATTGTTAATGCAAAACCGTTGCTTTAGCATCAATCCTGCATGAAAAAGGTAAGAATCTGACTGACGTACATAAAATACAGTGCCATTTTGGGTCCGTGACCCCTGACCTCTATGATCCAGTAGAACGACCCAACACAAAAGAATACATAAAAGATAAAAGTTCCGGGTGGTCCCAATAATCTCCCTATCCCAATCTATCTTCTCCCAACTCTCCAACAAACAAAAATGATACCCCAACCCGATATGAAACTGTGAAAGAAAAGGATACATTTTAATAATCAAATAAATCTAATTTTTACTTTTACAATCTATTATTGTTTCAAACTTATAATAAGCACGAATTACAAAAGTACCAAACGACGCGAACCCTAAACATGTAGGAAAAATGGGTGCGCATTAGACCTAGAAGGAAAGGCCATTTTAATTTTAAATTTTAATCTCCATTGAGTCCGCTGTACGTTTTGCCTTTTGACTTGCCTGCTTTTTGTACATTTGTCGGCGAACGATTTAAGTGAGCAGTTTAAATACATAGTTGCAGCGAAAGTTTAAGATCATTTAATTCACATTTTAATTGAGATCTTGATCAATTTACGAATCTATAAGGAAGATTATGTCGTGTAGTCGCGTTATAGTATTCCAAGCATTCGAATTTTCGAATGCATTCGTTTACAAATTATTGACGTTATGTTCGAGCTGCAAGCTGTAGAATAATTATAACACAACTAATTTTATTAGTTGGAATTTATAATTCAAGGGTCGCAAAGCTAATTTAGTTCCGATTTTTTTTCGTATAGGTTAATTGAAGGGTATTAAAAATATCGTCCTCATCCGAGGAAGAAGATGATGTG
>JABASF010002032.1:0-17355 GCA_019776145.1 Harlomillsia oculata
AACTGATAGTAGTCTTTTCGCTTTGATTTCTTTGACAGTAACTTAGCATCACGAATAGCCTCTACTAAATTCGGCTGAGGATCCAGTTCATAGGCAGCTTTATAATCACGAACACCATCGTCATAATTACTCAACAACATATTAACATTAGCCCGGTGCATGTAAGCCTTAAAGTAGTTGGCGTTGAGTTTAATTGCTTGTGAGGAGTAATTCAAACTTTCCTGAAGGTCACCCATACGCTTTGCTATCAGTGCCAAGTTGAAGACTAGCTTTGCATGGACGATGTTCTACAGAAGCAAGAGTCAGCAATTAGCATTCAATCTTTTCAACTTAATTAAATAAATAATGAGCTGCAAACTCACGTTGGTGCTACATCCATCTTCGTCTTCAATATGCTTAATAGCATCTTCATACTTAGATTTCGCTTCATTCAACTTGCTCTCTTTAAACAACTGCGCTGCCATGTCCCGAAATTCTTTTAGAACCTTCACTTTCTGTAAAACAAAAAATATGAAAATAAACCAATATCCCAAAGCAAAAGTTAAGAAATTAAAATGGAGTGAAGAAGCGAACTCACTTTATGCAATGCTTGCAAAGGAGAGTGATCAGGAGCCAATTGCAACCCTTGTCGTAGGTACTTCATACACTTCTCATGGTTATCATCATAGAAGAAAAGGAGTGCACGCATATAAATAGCCTCTAAACACATCCCGTCAGTACTCAAAATCATACTAAAACAAGAAGCATTGAATCAATTATACAATAATTCACACATTTGTCATGGTTATCATCATAGAAGAAAAGGAGTGCACGCATATAAATAGCCTCTAAACACATCCCGTCAGTACTCAAAATCATACTAAAACAAGAAGCATTGAATCAATTATACAAAAATGCAAATGGAATTCGCAACATAAATTACGATTTTTTTGCTATATTAACTAATACTTACACACAAAGGTCGTGAGCCTCCGACATTCTTTTAAGTTTAACAAGCAGAGCAGCTTTTCGCATTTGAAGAGCATTGTCACCTTTAGCAATAAGAAGGGCCAAATTTGCTTGCTCAAGGGCGGAACCATAATTTTTATCTCCTTCCAGTTTATTCAGTTGTGTTGTAATATTCATCAAGAACATCAGCTTCGATTTTTCATCAATAACTCTCGTCGCGGCAACTGCAGGATTGGCTTCCATGGTTTCGATGGCAGCTTTGCACGCCTTAACGTCACCTAAGGCCAACGTGGCCCGAATAAGTCGCAAGTGACCTTTCGCCGAATTCGAGTTGAGAAAAACAGCCTTCCGAGCATCTTGTAGCGCTTTGTTGTACTGACCCAATTGTAGATAACAGGCGCTTCGATTTGTGAAATAGATCTCCAGTTCGACCGTCTCTGCAAGTACAAGAAAATAAATTATATCCCCATCACTTTAATTGCAAACAATAACTATACAATCAACAGAAAATATCGAATTAAACCACTAAAATGCATTAAATACACATACAAAACTACTTACCTATTGCTTTTGTGTAATATACCAACGCAGTCCTATAGTCAGCTCTGTTGAAGAATCGATTGCCAACATCCTTATAATTCTCGGCCCTATTACAATTAATTACTCCATAAATCAAAAGCCCTTGTTTACAGTATATGATATAAAAATGGCATTGTACTCATAAGTTAACTTACAGAACTTCGGGGTCGCAATCCTTCCTGGATTCATTATCACTTCCATTGTCATTCCCATCATCTCCATCTTCTTCCTTTTCAGCATCTTCTTCTACCACGTCTCTTGGATTCTCATTTTCCTCTTCCTCTTCTTGGACCTCCTCTTCATCTTCCTCATCCTCCTCATTCGTATCGGGAACATTGACTACGTCTTCATTGTAATTGTAAGTAGGAAAATCATTGCTGTCGGAATCTATTTCGATCAACGGCGGTTCTACATTACTCGTGTCGCTTTCATATGCTGGTGCACACTTTGTCTTTTGATTCTCCAACTTTTCAGGACCGGTCTCCATTGCGTCACGAGGGGAATTACTACGACCACTGTGACTTGATAAAACTGATTCTTCGTCTTCCATGTCGGCTATAGAACAGTCAGATTCAGACTCGTCGCTGCTAAGACAAATGACTTCAACGTCTTCCTCTGATGTTGCAATTCCTTTTTCTTGTCTGTATGCACTGGATTTCTTCCAGTTCCAATGATCTTTGGAACAGCCGTCACGTGGAACCGATTCTTCGGAGGTAACTGGAGGGTCAACTACTACTTCTTCTTTCTTGACTTCTACTGTTGAGAAAGACGCACCGTTCCGGAAAGCGTTTCTTAACAAAGGACTCTTACTATGCTTAGGTAATTCAAAATTCTCGTCCAAGTCCTCGTATTCAGTCTCAAAACTGGACTGTGTATCACCTTTACTTACGGAAGATTTCGAGAAAGCAACTTTCTTGGGAGACGATGGGATTTCTTCGGGATCAGAACTATCGTCTTCAGTTAGATCGATAACTGGCGGTTCAGCTCCGGGAAGTGCCCCAACGTTCTTTCTCTTGTTTGAAGTCTTCAAATTGCGATCACGATCACCTGTATTAATTTCGCCTCCGTTCTGGTTACTGGATTCCGACAACGAAGAAAATAGAGTACGACTGTTTCAGTCGTTTAGCATTTGCTTCCTCCGCGGCAGTTAAATAAGCTGACGTCCGTAAACCCTTTTTGGTGGTGCCTGATCCAGACGTAGTCGTAGAAACAGTGTCCCGATACCAACGGTTCGTTTCCTCCTCTTTTGAAGTGGATGCTGAAGGAAATGACTGGCTCTCTGGATGACTCAAAGAACTTGCACTCGGAGCAGGTTGTTGTTGATTTGTACAAAAAGAGTTTACAAAGCTATTCAAATTTTGTCGACTTGAATTCCACTGAGTCGAAGACGACGCCGATGATTTTCCAAACCCACTCATCACATTATATTGTGATTTCCCGAGAAACCAATTGTGAATTCAACTCAATGAATCTATACTATTCTGCACACAAAACCAAAACCATGAACAGTAAAACCTGCTACACACTTTAATGAAACAAAAAATTATTAAAAACTGTTGAATTTAAGAAATGAAACGTCGTCGACTCCTTTTCACCTTCCACACTCTGCTCAGCTTCGGCCGTAATCTGTAGTCTATGAAATAGAATGGAAGGATGCAGTCAAAAATTGTTCTCGAACATTTCACTCCACGTCGTGGACCGACGCACTACCATTGATACACTTCAGTACCCTATTCTCATTTTTCCCACAATTATCCTGTCAGGTAATTTGTACATACATAAATACAATCTATAAAACTAACTAAATTCTAAAAATGACTTTTAAACATCTAAAATACGAAATATTTAGTTTTTGTCCCATGGTTACTTTGCTTTTTCTTGAGTTTCGAGGCGCTGGGCGGGCGACTGAATCCCATGGCCCATGACGTCACAGTATACCCTGAGCGATAGACAGGGCCACACAGTCCATAACCATATCATACACTAAACCATACACTTCCAACCCGTTAGGTGTCTCATGCAGCTATTCTTCTCACTGAATGTAAGCTTTAATTGACACTGTATAATGTTAAATATAAATGCTATCATTCATTTTTAAGATTAGGAATTCAATGTTTTAAATGCTAACTTATTCGGCAACATAAATGTATGTTCAAACGCTCATGAACATAAGTATATTAAAAGTCAACTCTCGCAGTTCGTTTGCTATCTAACTATGTACAATACCATGGAGATGGACTCTTTAAAAAATGTTAGAACGGCGTGCAAATACAAACGTGCGGAACAAAAACGTTCATTATTGAATCGTTCATTTCATTAAAATTGCATAAAATTACATTCCTATGTGCACTTTTGTGTCATTCCTTTTTCAAAATGATGAAGGAATTCTTGCATGATCTAGATGTGGGACTTGGATTTAGGTTTCATAAACTATCACTAAATGACTGAAAATGAGGACATTAGTGAAACCCACATTGTTTGAATTGTAAGGAATACAGAGGACAGAAGACAGAATGCAGCATAAAAAGAAACCTTTAATAGAGGCAATAAACGATTACATTTAGATCATAAGGGCCTCAAAAACGAAAGGTTTCTTATTCGACAGTGTGAATGGTTTATTTTGGCAAGAAGAAATAGAATAAAAGTGAAGCAAAAGCAAAGCGTTGTGTCAAAGGAAATAGTCAAAGTTAGAGCAAAAGCATAGGAAATAGCAAGTATTTTACAATGCAATGCTTAGAGAAAGCAAGGGGAAAATGCCGCAAACCGAAAAGACAGCCAAGGAGATCAGATGAGCGACTCGGCCTTTTTTGGCTCTTTCCCTTCATTGCATTGGATTCTCCTTTTTGACTACATCTTGCAACTTGCAACTCGTCAAATCCACTCAACATCATCATCATTATCATCAGCAGCAGCATCCCCTCCGTCAAACTCTTCCGTGGACTTCCACTTTTATTTCATTTTTTGAATCAAGTGTCAAAAGGTCCATGTACACTTTTTTCACTGGTCAAACCTACTACGGTGGTCCTTGTCTCATTGTCCAAAATGTGAAGATTTGTTACCTGAGAGAGCATCTTTTTTCTGACCTTGCAGGAGAGATCGCGTTTTTATACCCTTTAATCATCAGGGTACGCTAAAATTAAGACTAAGTACATTAGTTTTGAAAGTAATTATTTGAGTGCTATTTCGAAGCAGTAAGGATTTGAAGAATTTGAAAAAAGAACGATATATTCCAAGCGGATAAGAAGAAATTGGGAAACCTATACTCGTATACAACTGTACAAAGTGACAAATAGCCGCGAGTGGCTGTTCAAGCCGGCCGCATTTTGTTGCAATGTCGTTCTACAAATGAAGATTGTTCCGAACAATGTGTCCATTGTCCATTCACATGAATGAGTAATTTTGAGAGTTCAATTTTGTGATTATTGGACGTAAGCAGAGTCCTTTCAAGCCATTTTGGAAGTCATGGGGAACAAAAACAGTTGCTTCTCTTGGAGATCTAGTCGTCGGTATGTTTCCATTACAATTAATTGTACATAGTTTATAGTAATACTTAATTTAAACAATAGGCGATTCAAGGAAACGCTAGAGTGTCATATGATTGATATTCTTTTGAATCTTTGTAATGTGTGAATTTCAAATTAATTGACACGTAGTGTCATTGATTTGTATTCAATATACAGTATTTGTAACTTGTGTGTCGTGTGTTTTCTTGAGCTGCCCTTCTTGCTTGTTTTTGTTTCTTATTCTAAGATCAGAATGGATTATTTGTTTAGATCTTCTCATGATCGAGTAAAAGGATGGTCTCGTGGACACGGGCTTGACGGAGATGATTATCCGGGTGACGGAGGCATTGGTTCGGATTCGATAATAAGAGATGAAAGTGGTCCGAATCTTCAGCATATTTCAGAGAGAGAACCAGATGACTTGGACAAGGATCCTTCTGTCCATCCGTCAGCCACTACTTTATTTATAGAAAAGTCAAAACGAGCCATTCAAAGTAATTAGTAATTAAAGTAATCATAATCAAAATCAGGTTGATTTTTGTTACTGTTTTGTACCGGCGAGGGTTTTGATTATTGATTTGATGTTAATTGCAGATGGAATGATTCGTAAAAAGAGCATGAATCAAATTCACGAGCCAAGCCCATTAAAGAAAAGTTCTTCTTGCTCCACTATATTTTTGGACGATTCCACGGTGTCTCAACCCAACTTGAAGAATACACTCAAGTGCTTGGCACTTGCTATTTACTACCACATTCGAAATCGCTCTTCTCAAAGAGGTTTGGAAATATTTGATGAGCGATTACATCCGTTGTCAAAAGACGGTCCGCCGCCAGAAATTCATAACCCGGAACACCGACAGATTTACCGATTCGTGAGGACGCTGTTCAATGCTGCTCAGCTAACGGCGGAATGTGCCATAATCGCCCTTGTCTACCTGGAGAGGCTTCTGACCTACGCTGAAATGGACATTATGCCGAGTAACTGGAGAAGAATGGTTCTTGGATCTGTACTCTTAGCTTCCAAGGTGTGGGATGATCAAGCAGTATGGAATGTAGACTACTGTCACATTCTCAAGGATATCAGCGTAGAGGATATGTGAGAATAAATATAATATACAAAGTCTTAATGATATTAGTCTTGAGTTAATCCACTTAATAAGTTTAAATGATGATGGGTTAATGATTGTGTGACCTGACTTCTGTGTGACTTGCTAGGAACGAGCTTGAACGCCAATGCTTGGAGCTCTTACAGTTTAACATTAACGTTCCCTCATCCGTGTATGCCAAGTACTACTTCGACCTACGCACGTTGGCGGAAGCGAATGACCTGACCCTACCTCCAGAACCGCTGAGTAAGGAGAGAGCCATGAGACTGGAAGCAATGTCCAACACCGCCATGGGCAGAGATAAATGTTCCACTGCTGCCCCAACTACGCCACCATCAACACTCCACCCCAATGGGGTCGGCTTCGGATTCGGAATCAGTCCCGCTATTCGACGCTGGAGCAGTCTCGAAACCCTCAGTGCTGGACCAAGGCCAACTGCTGCGATTTTATCCTAAACATTGATTTAGAACAAATTATTAATTATTATGTCCTTCATTTTTTGGTTACGTTTTGCTGTACTACTGACTACTATCTAATATATGACATACAGTAAAACATATTGTAACGTAATTCCTAATGTGACATTATTACAAAAATTAATACATAATAATTATAGTATCTAATCAGCTGAACATCCAAAATTAATTAATGAAATGACAGTTGTACTGTACATCCTTTCAATGTCGTTTCCCTTCTCGAGTCAAAGATTTACATTTAGAGCGATATTTACTTCCAATAGCATCCATTAGATAATTTATTGTATTGTAATAATCATTAGATAAGTTACTTCGTATATCATTTGCGGTAGCTTATTTATTCTTATGACTGTGTAGCTTTATGCGTGTTTGGCCTTTGATATTTTGCCACTTGTCAGACACGGTCGAGTCGTGATGACGAAAGGACTTTTGAATATTATATTGTTGTCCTTATTTTATTGTCTAGTTACGTAATTACGTAATACTAATACATATGGGTAACATGATGATGATGAGTATAAGAATGAATATTATTTTATGTGAAACTCAACAAACCAATTTGTTGCGTATTATATGCGCAGTTTGCATATACAATGCTAACGCTAACTAATGAATTGAACAACAACTAGAAATGTATGTTTCCTTAAGTTTTACAAAACGTGTTATTTTAATAACGGATAGATTAAAAAGGAAAAAGAGAAGGAAGATTTTTACGTCTAGAAGGAGACACGACAAGAATGAAAAGCATTTTTTGCAATTTTCGAGTACTCCGCATTCTTCCAGTCATGTATTAAACTGATTATTAAACTATATGATTATATTTATTTGTTAATTACTTAATACACTACCGTCACTACCACTGCGGTTTCTAATTGTGATTTACTCGTAATGCTAATGGATTGATGATTTATTTCAGTGTACTAAGATTGAACGCAACAGCGTTATTGCGAGTTGCAACTGCAATGCTCCATTCATACGAAAATTTCAAATTGACGAAATGCGCAAACATTCAAAGTGATTTAATAAAATGGAATGATTTACCAACGACCTTATATCATTACATTACAAAGTTTCAGTATACATTGTTCTTTATTCTTGGATCGGATTCACGAATAAATTAATTTTCGTTCACATGAACTTCAAATACTGATACACTAATATCTAAATACCCGTTTCGCGGATAACTTAACGCTTTTTGGATTCTTGAAAGATTTGAAACATCAAAGAATTTTCTTTAATTATTTCAAAGAATTCTGAACAATGAATGATGGTCATGCTCCCATTGTAGGGAACAATCTAGTGGTTTAGAATTCTTTAAATTCCATAACTTGTTTATAAAGTTGTTATGGTAGATAACCGGTAACTGGTAACCCGGGAAACATCCGGTGACGGTCGTCGTCGTCGTTGTACGGACGCAAGTGCTCTTTTAACTATAGTAAACATTATATACGTACAAGTACAAGCAATAACAAAGTAAGAAAATTTCAGTCGACTCTGACTAGCAAAGTATACATTTATTTGAGATCGGATTACGTACGACAAAACATCACAAGTTCAAAGCTGTTTCTATGACAAGGTTTGAGCTTACTAAAGTAGCAAAATAATAAAATTATTGTTTGTGTAAGGTGGCGGTTTGAAGATGAGTTTGTCAAATTTGACATGAGACAACTTCTGATAAAACCATTTAATACTGGCGTTATTTACTGCAAAATTTATGGCACGCGTTTTCATTGTTGTCAAGGACTTCTCTGTTTTGACTTACATTTTTTCGATTGTTTCGATTTTCTAAGCTCACAATCAGATCGATGAAAAAAGTCCCGGATCATTTTTATAGTCATAAGTCCAAATAGAAGACAATACATTAAATATTGCTGGACCGATTATTTCTTTTTTAACAAGTTCCAAGAATTTTGGATCCGTAAACATTAGATTGCAAGTGTGAAGAATGGCTCCAACATCATAATAGAACTGGTTAAGACTGCCATCTGTTTTAGTGGAAAGACTGTTGTTTGGAACTCTACGAATTTGAAGAATACTCTTGAAAGATTTCACCAGGACGATAGCTATTTCACTGTAATTCATACGATCATTTGCCTTCAATACATCCTGGCAAAGTTGGTTAAACTCCTTGTTATCCACGAAATCTTCCAGCTCCTTCTCAACGTTAATCAATGCCTTTTGAAGATTTTTCCACACGTGACAGATGTTGGCCGCGTTGAAAAAGTTATGATTGATAGATATTGTGTCCTCCACGTTGTGCACCTTATGGAACCATCCTGAAGGAATGAACATCGTTTCCCCAACTTCTTGGACACATTTAACATAATGAACGTCTTCTACTCCAAAATGTTCGTTAGGATCAAAAGTATTTTTTCCTTGGCTAATAACTTCGTTTCCGGGTGGGAACAAGTACCATTCTTTGCGTCCAACAACATTGGTAGACCAACTGAATGAATTTAGAACGTCACAATGAATATTCGTCCAACTTCCTTTCGGCCCCATGTACATAAATTTGAAATCATTATCCGGGGATTGCTGAGAATTCAACCAATCGGACTTGAAATATTTTGAGACTTCATACGCACTGAAATTGGAGTCAAAATCCGGACCCAATTTATTAAGTTCCCAATCTTTCATAACGTTCAGTCTGAAATCCTAAAGGTAAATAAAAAACCATAAGGTTTTTAGGCGTTAAAACTTTTGCTGTAAAATTTTGTTCAAAAAAGCGTAATTCTAGTGTATACGTACCTTTAAATACAGAATCTGTTTTTCAGCAGGATATCCCGATGCTATAAATTCCTCCCAATATTCCATGAAATCTCCAACTTCCATATTTTCGGTCTTAAATTCTGTATCTTCCTTGTTAGTACAGATGCTTATGCTGCCTTGGGCATGTCCTATTTAATCAGAAAAATTAAAGATAAGTACAAATCACGTTATTTAATCATTTCCAATGCTCACTTTCCGTGTCCATTTTGAAAGCTTCAACTTACCATATTGCTGTTTAAGAAACTTGAAATTTATCCTGGAAACACCAGTCTCCTCATCATGAATCACAAAACGCGATCGAGATTCCCATGTATTCGTGGCTTCAGATTCGAGAATAAATGGTTTATTTTGAATAAGATGGTCCCAAAATACGGATTGATAATCCGCATCAGGGGAAATCCGAGGAATTTGTTCGAGTGGAATGGGTGATTCAGTTAAGGGTTTTTCGTTGTCGCAATGGACACATTTAAATGTAAAGGGATCAGTCCCGTCAGCAAATATGTCAAAATTGTTAAATTTAATATCCATTATTAATAGCGTTCAACACAATTTCAAAAATATCGTTTTTATATTGAAATTCTTTTGTCAGCTGAAAGACGATTTTGTTGACCAAGCGAGCGAGATCACAGATCAGACGTGAGACGATTGAGACATGTGAGACGAGACTGAGAATTTTGCCGTCTCGTGCTGAAAAGGATGCGCGCTTTGCGAAGAGAACGCAAAATACAACCCGGCGGATTGTAGTTGCATTTAAAATTGTGTGAATCCTTGTGTCGGTGCTGTGTCAGTGTCAGTGTCGGTAGATTTTATTATAGTTAAAAATCCATTTGCAAATTAGAAAAGAAATTAATGTTTGTCATTTACGGGATTTTAAGTTTCAAAATGTACTGATACTTGAGTCTGTTTCAAATCATTATTATTTAGCTAAAGGGACTGTTGTTAACATTTATTTGGGACCATCGGATTCATCAATCAATCAAGAAACTCAACTATTTATTGTCCTCTCGTAGTTATCAAAAGTAAGTTTACCCATACCAATCATGAATTATGGTACTCTCAACATTCCGAAATTGTCATCAACTATTAGCAATAATAATGTTCGTATAATTACAATATAATAGCATAGGTGTGTTGTTAAGTATTTTGTTCCGAACATGACCAGTTTGTTGTATATTGTAGTATTTACGTTCGCAGAAGGCTTTGTAGATCAAGAGCAAAATGACCGATCCTCGATTCAATACTACTGTCAACTTTGATTTAAATGTAAGAAAAGTAACATTTTAATTAGCCTTTCATGAGCTTTGATGATGGTATTATGGACAAGTTGCCAGATTGTGTTGTAATTTTAATTGTGTAATGTGGTTTGTAGGAAGATCTTGGGTCGGGTAATCGGGAATTCTTCGTTAAAAATTGTATAAGTCACGGCCCAAAGGTCTTTCCCGAGGGAAGTGTTTTTCAATTGACCAATATCCAGGATGTCACTCGACCAAAATCGGATCAAGGTGAAGAGTCAAAGAATCCTGTGTTTAAGCTACAGTTATCTGATGGTTCCGACTATGTTAATGCCGTTGTTGCTGAGAACATTATTCCGTGGAGGTAAATCTGCGCATAACTGTAGTGACTATATTGGGTTGTATATTCAGTAAGTACAATTGTGTGCTTGGGTGTTATGTATCGACATTTCACATTGACATGTACGTTTTTTTTACAGATTAGAGATTCCTTTGGGGGCTAAACTTATCTTGCTGTCAAATGTTCCTTATGAGTCTTCGTTGATCCTTTTAAATTCTAAAAATCACAAAGTTCTAGGCGGATGCGTACAAAATTTGGAGCGGAGACGTGCACTCAATGCTCAAATGAATGCTAAACGTTCGTGGGAGTATTCCATGTTCGAATTTGATAACGATCGTCCGAAATTCACCCCATTAGAACGTAATGAACAGTTTAGATATGATGATAACGCCGTTCGGAATAAGAAGGTTAAGTTGTTTACTAAAATAGTATGATAGGTCGAGAAGCGGTGAAATGTGTGTTTAAAATTTCGAATTGATTGTAGACCACTGACGTTGTGGATAAGAACAAGAAAGTCAAAGAGAAGGATGAATTTGAACTCCAGCGTGAGGAAATAGTAGGTGGGATGGAAAATTTGGAGTTGAAAAGCTGGGCTTTTCCTGTTAAGGTGACGTGATAATAATTTTTAAAATTTTTAGTTCTGAATCAGGGTTTATGACAGGACTTGCTTTACTTTTGTTGTACAGGATAAGCAATTCGCTGCACGGGAAAAACAACAAGCTGAAGTAAAAGAAGTAAAGAAACCAGCGAAACCTGATTTGCCAAGCGTAATATTTATATTGTTTTAAAAGTTCATCTAATTTGCGTGTTTATAGGTGTATTAAATTAATATAGTTGTTTGTTTTATAGATGGTCACGAAACCGACTAGGGGTGGAGGTGGAGGCCGAGGAAGGGGTAGAGGTGACGAAGAAGACGACGCGCCAATTCCGAAGGAATTTCAGCGTCCTTCAAGATCGATTTCATTGTTTGGATTTATTGAAGAACAGTTAAAAGATACGTTACCTGCTTCTACTGGCGAAGCTAGTGGACATACGCAGGGCAGTGGTCCGCGTTTTCCTCAGAATGACTTTCCATCCCTTTCAGAGCATTCACAAGAATACTCTCAACGAAATCAATTCTCCGGTCCCAACTCAACCAGTTCAAGCCACAACTCTTACGCTTATGAGTACAAACAAGACACTTACCCGGATTATCGCCAAAGATATTCTTCGGGCGGTAGAGGCAGGGGCCGCGGAGAAGGTAACTCTTACGGACGCTCCAACAACAGTGGAAACGATAATTACTTTCGGCAGGACTCTTTCGGAGGGCACCGACAGGATTCTTACGGGGGACATCGACAGGATTCTCACGTAGGGAACCGACAGGATTCTTACGTAGGGAACCGACAGGATTCTTACGGAGGGAACCGGCAGGATTCTTACGGAGGGAACCGGCAGGATTCTTACGGAGGGAACCGGCAGGATTCTTACGGAGGGAACGGACAGGATTCTTACGGATCCTGTAATCAAAGCGAAACAAGATACGATCGCCAGACTTCCGAATCCGGTGATTGTTGTAACATTACCATTAAGTTGTACGTTAAACAGTTCTAATAACCTCAGTTACTAATAATCTTTTATTGGAATTTCAAATTAGACCGTGGTGGATATAGTAGTAATCGCGGTTACAGTCGTGGTGGTGGTCGTGGTGGTAGACGAAGTTCTCGTGGGAGGGGTTCGTATGATCATGGTGTCCGCGGTCGCGGTGGGGGATACTGTAAGAGGATGTCTTTCAATTATGAAGTTACAACTTGAACACAAAATTGTGGTGTCATAAATGTATGGTTTCTTTTTCAGGAGCAACTTGCATGCTACTGTATTGGATGAACTTGACTCGATCTCTACTCATGTGTCCTGGCCCGATAATCTGTATTGCTATTACCTTTATGAACATTTCTTTGTCTTCTTGTGTTGTTCTACCAGTTTTTTCGAATTAAAGTAATCGGATGTGGTGGTTCATGTAATCGTTTCATTACAACAATTTCTTTGTAATTAGTTTTTTGAAGATCCGTTGTAGCGACGCTGTATTCTGTATCTTTAACAAATGATCATGTCGTATGAAAATTGTAGTCCAATCGTTCATTATCTTGTTGCCATTATCACATTCTTTATATTCGTACCATCGTCATCTTATTAGTCTTTAAACTTTTATCACTGGAACTGTACATTGTTTTATAATGCAATGTACTAAAGTGAAACATTGTAATATTGGTTTCGAAGGTACGGTCGTACGATATTTTGACTGTCATGCACCTCAAGTCCCAGTGCATATTCATATTGGAATTGGATACGTAAAGATTCCATTTTACTGATTATGTTCATTCTTTCCTCTTATGCATTTGCCATAGAGTCATAATGTCATTTATATTTGAACGTAGACACAGTCAGTTCATGTGATAAATGATAATGTGATAATTATCAAACTTGAAGAGGCATTGGCAGTTGGCAGTGACAGGGGTAAGTGGAGATTGATACATACGAGATAGGCAGGTGTTCATGTGTGCTTCACTGTAGTTGTAGTGCTACGGATTTCAATTCAACTGCATAGTAGCGGTCTGCGCAGCACTGCACTAGACTGCTGTTGCCACGTAACTACTAGTCGGCGAGCAGACGGTGTCCTGTCAGGATCAGGGCTCGGGATTATTATTTTCCTAGTTCTTATTATTTCAGTATTATCCACTTTTCCGAATTTTGATTCCGAATTGACATCTGTTTCGATCATGGCTGAGAAACAAATTCAATATGGGAACCTTTCAGGGATCGGAGAGGAAATCTCTGACTACAAGTTTAAAGGGGTAAGGTGAAACGCTTCTTAATCCTTTTACGGTTCGAAGACAAACCATATTTTTGCAAATAAATGTCTTATCATTCATTCAATACAGTTTTTGGATTGGCTCATTGTCATCAATGACCCTTTGGTCTTATGGAAACAGCAACCCACATATTTGGTGGCCGAGTGGACCTTTATTATAATTGGACTACTAACTTTCATTCATTGTACGTATTCATACATATGTTTGATGATGATAATTTGATAATGATGACGAGAGATCATGAGTTATTATTTCTTTTAGTTGCTCATTAAACTTTGAGTTTGCATTTCCATCTGGGATTTGATTCTATATTTATTGTATGTTTATTTCCATGAAAAATGTGCAGCGCAACGCGTTGGAGGTAGATTCCGTTGGCTCTGGTTGGGGACTGTATTGCATGGGATCTTCGTTGAGAACGTCACATTTTGGACTCCGGATCTAATCAACAATTACTGGCATTCACAAACAACTATAGTTCTTCTTGGTCGTAGACTGCCGCTCCATATTGTCTTCTTATGTGAGTTTCATTTTTCAGTATGTTTCAATATGTTTCAATATGCTTCATACTTTTCAATATGGAGTGCCCTGTAGTAATTTTTATGACTACATTAAATCGATGTCATTACACCCTATAGTTAGCATTATCGAATTAAAATGGAGAAATGGGTGATTGCCACGATAAAGATTCATAGGGGATTGTAATTTGTATAGGTAGTAAATGTATGGAGGAGTTGAATGCTTTCTGAATTTTATGACCCTATAGACCCAACGTTTATCTACATGGCCTCAGTTTGTGTGTCTCGTTTACGACTTGGTCGAATTGCGGAAGCATTGGCAGTTGGACTCACTACTGTACTGATCGACATTCCTTATGACATCATGTCGGTCAAATTTGTCCACTGGACATGGCATGACACTGATGCAAACATTTACGACCGCCATTATTGGGTTCCATGGACATCCTACTATTTCCATGCCACGTTTGCATGCAGTTTTACCTTAGCCTTCCACTTGTGGAGAAAGCTCTTGTGTGAGAATAGTAAGGACAATCAGTGGGTATCTGACCGACGAGTTTCACGTGAATTGTTGGCCACCGTTCTGACTGCTTTCTCTGGAATGCCTGGAGGCGTTCTTCAGTTTCTCCCCATCTATCATCCACTCCACGACTATTTTGGACTGCACACTGAAAACTGTGTCATTCTCCTCTTTCTTATATACTTCCTTGTAGCATGGAACAGAGATAGAAATCCAAAGAAGGGATCAAGACCAGAAGGTATCCTTAATAATAGAACATTCTAAGATCATGAAAATCATTATGAAATCATGAAAAGAGTAACAAAATTCTGATTTTTATGCTTCATAGGAACTACTGAGTGGAAATTTAATGAAATTGTAATTGGACTCATCTTGCATTACTCAGTTTACTTGTGGATGGTCGTTTACCGTAACCCTGAGAATGAGGTTTCTGTGGGTCTTCATGAAACAGTTGGACCCTGCGATCAGTGGTTAGAACAAAAGACAGCCTTCACCTTAATCACAGGAGAGGTAATAAAATAAAGGCACAGCCTAGAACTGATAATGTATTAATTAATCTATTGATATCAACCTCGTTGATGATGCTACATAAACCAATCATTTTGATTTATACAGATGAGCAAGCGTCGCAAATTCCTTTGCATTGAAAATTACGATGAAAAATACTTTGACTTCCACTGTGTCAATGATCGTCTTCCGAAACAAGGGTCTGAATGGTATACCATTTGTGGAACCCCCTTCCCTAATCGAGCGGAATACATTCAAGTACGACTAACTAACAATAAATTGATAAATGATAGTTTATTGGTAAAATGTGTTCAAAAATTAACGGATCTGTGCCTGGTCCCCCGGTAGGTGATTGGAACGATTTGCTTTGTTGCCTTCATGTTCTTCCGAGCTATGATTTTCTCATCAGGGAGTGAGTGGAATACTTCAAGCAAGTCACAAGAAAATAAGCTCAAAACGAAATAATTTAAAAAACATTCCATCTTACCAAAAGAAAACCAGAAATCTTTTGGTGTCTGCCACAAAGGTATATGGTATGCTTATAAATTGTATTATCATTTAAATATTCCGTCATGAAATAAATTGGACCTTAATACATGGTATTTTTCCTGTCACACTACCATATTGCGTCACTATCATTTATGAACAAGATTTGATGTAAGAAGATTTTGAAAAGAATTAATAAACGTACCAATTCTTGAATATATGGATTTATGTCCTGAATCGAAAACACGCATATGCATATGATATCAACTATTCTGATCTTCATGATTCATAAGAACTATCCGAACTGATGCATGGACAGTCAATGAATTATACTAGTAACTACACTAAAAAATGCAACATCTAGTCTACTTAAGAATGGCTTAGTAACCTAATCCTGAACTGAAGATGAGGCGTCTTCAGGCTTCATGAAAAAATTGGATCTTGCGATCAAATGAATAAAGCATTATCATAAGCATAATAATACCAATAAGAATAATAAAGCATAACATATTTAAGACGACCTTCGGTCTTCATGCTGATCATACAGCTCAAAAGTGTATTCTATATTAAGTAAAGTCATCTTGTGATATGACAATTGGTATTATCCTCGTTTATAATGCTATTTATTATGTTCATATTATAATTCTCTTTTAAGATGACAAGAGTCCTGAAATTTTAGCATGCCACATTACGATGAAAACAATGAAAAGCAAGTTATAGTACTTTGATTCAAGTCATCTACAATATTTGTATTATAATTTTTTACGTTTTTTCGAGCTATGATTTTCCAAAAAGAGATCAAAGAATGGAATATTTCATGGAAGTCAGGAAAATGAACTCAAGAACAAATTATCATTGTTAAAACAATTTTTCATCTTGAAAAAACTTAGAGCACAGATAAATTAAAATTCTGATACACGTCATGTTCCCCAGTACTTGTTAAGCTTACCAATATTTATTAGTTGATAATTGTCAAAAAAGTTCTAAACTTCAACCTTATTTCAAGTGAAATTCATGGGAAATGTGAAAGAGAACGTTTGATTTTGTGAAGGTGCAGCATTAAAGCATAGATAGGAAATTGGCTATGCTATCCATAAAATACAAGATTTTGGTGGGATTTCTCAATAAATGTGCTTGAGAATCTTGAGATCCAGCGCAGCGGCACAATCTTCGCCTTATCATTCACCAGATCACCACTGCCTTTGCCCAATTGGCACTTGGATTGCATCAGTTTCGTACTCGTATTCAGTTAGAGAGCACTTTGGTAAGTTTTTTAAAAATTTTCTCTTAATTAAGCGTCCTCATTCTCATCATTATTTGTAGTTTTAAAACTGAAACTCAATTTCTTTATTTCTCTAAGATCAATTCAATGGAACAGATAATTTATTTCTGCATGTTTTGAACGTTTAATTTTTTGTTAATTTTTTTTCGATTGAGAATCTCAAAAGCGAATGAATAACGAATCCGTTTGTTCTTGTATAGTAGGTAAACCCACAATCAAAGGTTATGATATGAACCAGCT
>JABASF010002033.1:0-17344 GCA_019776145.1 Harlomillsia oculata
CGTTATATACCAACATTTTTAGTCTCTTTTAACTGTTTCAGTTGTGATTCACCAGTTCTTCGCATTCGCATTCGCATTTTTAGCATATGTAATCTAATAGGAAATATCAGTCTATAGCGTAGTTGCACGTGTACATTATTCCTTTATAAGTACTAAACTTACTTTTACAATATTTTCTGCGTTCTACTTTGTCCAAGTTGTTTGAATAGTTTCATGTGGCTAGTCATTGTTTTCTTAATGAATAAACTTTGAAATTGAATCGAAACCAACTTACGATTGTATTGTTTTTTACTGTTTTCAGAGCAGTGAACCCATATTGAATTAGATGAAAATGATAAGCATTTCTCCAAGTTAATGACATTTTATTTTATTCAGAGAAACTTTTTGACAATAGACATTTCATGATACATAATTTCGTTCTAAAGCAAGATTTTGATCTGCCGTCCATAAATGTTCGAACTAATAAGTTTACACAAAATATATCGAATCACTTACAGATGGTCAACATTTGTTCTGACATCTTTGTTTTTTGATAAGGTGAAAGGTTCCTTTGTACTGTCAACCGGGGTACAAAAGTTAAGAAGAGCAATACTACAGTTTAAAATATGAAACAGAATCTATCATGAAGAAAATCATATTCCATCAAAAGATCTGCAAAAAGATTGCGTGTGCACATGAAAGCTATTATGGAATTTTTATATGATCTCATCTCCTACCATCCACTTCTTCTTTTGACGTGACGTGATTTTTCGTGCACACTGAATGTTCTCTCTATTCTCATTCTCATTCTACATTTCAAGTATGCTTTCACATTTCTTTTTGACTCTACGCTAAAGCTGTCGCGTCGGAGGAAAGAAGTGCGCTCCTCAGAGCAACAAAGACGAGAGATATTTTGTTTGAATTTGTCATGACATGACTGGTTGCTCCCACAGACTTGACTTCTTGAGCTTCTTTTTCCTAGACTTTTTTCATGAAATCTTTCATGTGTTTTTTACCGTATTTTAAAAATATACTGCACCTTTTATCGAATTTGGATTATCAAGATTTGGTAGTTTTCATGTTTTATTAATAATATCAAAAAATACACTAAAATATGTTTTACAGAAGTAAGATTTCTTTCGTGTGTGAAGCTGACTTCTTCTAACAGAATTTCTCAATACCAAGATGAGAAGAAAATATTGTTTTTTGCGCATGAAACGTTGTGTGTCGTGTCCGCTTAAAATAATTAAATTCTGCTTGTAAGAGCTTTATTGAACGTTAATGGTATTTCAAAAATGTCAATAGATTTGGTGAATAAAAAGTGTCATTTCTGAAGTCTTTCGTCATTCATTTACGAAGTAGTGCACAGTGAAAGCAACGGGCGTTCATGGTTGAGCAAGCAATCTAATGCAGGCAAGCTATTGGAAAATATTTAATATTGATACTGCTTCGAGGCATCTCCTGGCTTTCACTCTGGAAACATGCCAGCTTTCCCCTTTCCTTGTACCTACGTTTTCGGGCCAAAGTTCTCATTTTTTGAACAGGCGGAAACTTTTATTAGGCAAAATGAATTGTGGTTTCATAAGTTTTTTGCTTGTAAGTTAAGTAAATTAATTTGCAATGCACATATAATTAAAGCGTAGGCCATTGCGCATTATTTTCGTATCATATATAAAAACTGAATGAGGCACGGACAATGGCAGATGATAAAGAAGTCTTTGAGGAGACGTTGAGAAAATCGTGTTTTCGAAAAAGCATAAGAGTGTAAATTGAGGCTTTATTATATCATAAGGATGCTGAAATCTTTAAGGGAATGTGAGGTAAATGGAATTGTTGCAGAAGAGATGGTAGAATGCTGATGAGAAAAGAAGACGGTCGAATAGAGCTGTTCTCTTGCTTGGATTCGGTTTTTGGAGTCCCTGTTAGATTTGCTGAGACTGCATTTGCAGAGAATGAGACGTGAACGAGCGGAATTTGGATGTTTGGAGAGAAAAGGACTTGCAAGGCAAAGAAGAAAGTTAGAGCGAATCGTTGCGACATAGACGCCTGCGTCTCTATCACCAAATTCAAGAAAAGAAATATTCCTTGCTTCCGTTTTTCTTATGTGCTCAGCACAGTTTCCTCTTCTCGCTACTAATCTTTCGTGTCTGTATTATAAATCCAGGATATAAACGCCCTCACCATTCCAAGTTGTTTGCATCTGCAAAATTTATAAGCACAAAGCACAACCTAGTCAATAATAATGTGACCTGAGAGTTAAGCTATCTATCATCCATGGGAATTTATAGCATGAACTATGCAGGATCCAAAATTTCCAATCGATTTTGCTTTTTAATTCTTGAACGTTTTTCAATGTAGTGAAAATTACGAACATTTAAAGCTTCAGAAAACCGTATTTGATATTATTCTGAACGGTTCATCAAATAATGAAATTGATTCGTACAATCCTTGGTTAGTCATTTTTTGAATTGCTATGGATGCTAAATATTTAGATACAGTGAGAGACGTCGCCAACGTCGCCGAGAATTTCATTGAGAACAGCCTCAATTCTGAAATGCTGGTTTATTTTTATAGTGAGATGAGGAAAAGGTGCATCTCGAACCAGGTAGCTTGTGTTATTTACACAGAGATATATATATATACACTTTACACGAGCATAACTGACTTTGAACCGTTGTCCATCCTCAATGTAAACGTTTACTAATGCTATATTTGATAATATGGGTAATTTTTGTGATTTTCCTTGTGCAGCATAATCAAAATCATATGCAAATGCCGACTATACATGAAAGAAATGTTCATTTATACATTGAGATGAGAACACAGTAAAGTGTACCAATTCTGGGGATTTTTCTTGTTAACTTCTTTGAAATGTGCCGATCGTGCTAGGAATTTCTTGATGGAGCCTGACATGAGGGCTCTCAAAGTTGGAGTGGTACACACGTCCAAGGAAAATAAAAACGGTAGAAAGTCATTTTGCCGTAGGTGTGACCATTGACAACAAGGTTCCTTCCCTCTGTTCCGAGTTCCAAGGTGGTAGATCAATCTAATAGCAAAGAAAGAGTGTGGCAACGAGTGGTTCGCGAAATGAATGAAGCTGAGGATTGAGAAGTGAGAAGAAGAAGAGAAAGAAGAAGAGAAACTCTTGTGGTTCCAAGTGCCATTGCCATTGGAAGGAAGACGATGGATCTAGCCAAACTCTCTCACTGTAGCACTTTCGCTTGGGAGTCGGAGGAAAGGCACATTGCTTTCTCTTCTCTCTCAGTCTGACTGAGAGAGAAGCCAGGAGTATTTACTCGTCTGTGTTGCTCTCAGTCTCAAAGTCGACGGCGAGGAATTGTAGTGTCTTCTTCAGTTGCTCATCATCCATAGTCTGACGTAGCAGTGCACGTTTCTGTAGCAGCTGGTGCAGCACCAGCTCCCTTTTTGCCTTACTATTTTACTCTATTTTCCATTCTCCAGGTACAATCTCACTTTTCACTTTCACCGACTAGCCAAGTCTTTGTTAGATACTTACTCAAAATCTTTTTTGGCACGCCGCCGTTGCGTCTATAATTCTTTTCTGTTAAGTTTGTTGTGGTTCGTTCCTTTCTTCCGCTTCGTGTTGAGCGTAGTTCGTGTGAAAATCCCTTCCATGGTGACAATAAATTGACGGTGACCTGAGGGATCGGAGGGACGCGGGGCAAAGTATCAGTTGAGAAGAAAAGGATGAAAAACGACTGGAGAATAGTGGAAATCAAGATCACAGGCTGATGGACACAAAGCCTATAATCAGCTCCAACCCACCGTAGATTGAGTGAATAGACCTCAAGGAAAAAAGTTGCTTCCTTCGGACACTTACAAAAGGATATTGACAAATCTTGTCTCGCTCGTTGCTCGCAAAATAAGATTTGGTACTTTTTCCATGTGAAGAAAAAAGGAGAGGACTTTGATCATCTTCTTGGCAGTCATGACTTGAAATCTCAACGGTTTTGAGCAACACTTCCCACGATTTATCTAAAAAGAAGAGATACAGTAGTGAATGTAGAGAATGAACAGATTGAGCACTGCTTGAGTAAGATCAAAAAAGTAAGGAACGAACGAAAGGATGCTTGAAGACTCCAGGGTAAAAGAAGACAGTTCTCACGACGATTGAAGCAACGTGTAATCCCCTGTGTGGACCACGACGTGTTTTAAACAAGGGATGTGACTCAGCCTACTGAACATTGCAGCCTGAGGTAAATCCGCATTATGTCTTTATTGTAGAACTCTTTTCACATTTTTGCACTTTAGTTTTGCACTTATCCGTTCGTGTTACACACACGCTTGTAAGAATTATTATAACACCGATTCTTCTAGGCTCTTCAGCCAGACATGCATTCTTGTAGTATTCTCTTCCAGATTTAACCACGTTTACTACTTTATGCTAGCTTCGCGGTACATTTGGCAACTTGAGCACGCTCAAATTTGCACATGAATCATGCATTATCTATGACATTTTCGAGCTCATTTTCCTTCAAAAGTGGCATCATTAGACATTTTGCACGTTGGTCACCGATGCAAAGTCCTGACGAGAAAAAAACCCGAGAGACAGGCTTCGGATTTCTACAGTAATAAAACCTTTCATTGTAGGAATGCTCCAGATTTGTTAATATATAATTGAAATATGTTTGCTCTACAAGCGAGAAGCACACGCAAGTGAATCGTTTTCATGCTAGAACAGCACATTTTCAAGATACCCTTGCTTGCTTTCACATCATTTAATTACTTTGAAAGTAAGGATACAATTTGTAATTGAACTTTTCTACTGTTTCCCTTCCATTGTGAACTAATATTTGGAGTTGTCGAGAGAGCGAGAAGCTCTTAGGCGAATGTGTTTGTCTATTATCCTCTTGTAAATTGCATGAAATACTCTATGAATTTGAAAGTAGATCGTTTGAATTGCCGCAGTCACAGGGGTATGTTGAAATGAGTCGATCCACAATCAAACTCCAAAGTGTAGGGAAGGACGGATATTAGCTCACGTACATTGAATCTCCATTTATGTATTTGCATGAGAACGTCATTTCCCCAATTTCCCTGAGTGGCTCGTCGTCTTCTTCATCCTCCTGGAGCTGCTTTCACTTCCCTCTCGAAAAGTCAAACGTTCACTTCCAGTCCCAGTTCACGGCACTGCTTTAGTCATTGCGTTGTTGTAACTTGAGTACTTTAAGTTTCACTCAAGCTTCAAACTCTCAATAGCTTTAAGTTTACTTGCCAAGTTACCAATTTTGTTATAAAAGCACATCGTCACATCTCAGTCATTTTACTTGCCTGCCTTCTTGTGCTTTTGTACTTGCTTTGGATGCTCTGTTTTGCTACTTTCCAAAAGAAACCAGAGGAAATTCTATTTCCTAATTGTGTTTTACCACTTCCTCCATTTACTCCATGTGCTATTGAGTTAGTGTTGTATCGTTGTATGGAGTTCACAGAGCAACTGCTTGCTTGTCTCTGGCTTTCTAACACTTTGGCTTTTCCAGGGCTCTCCGACGGTCTAAAATTCAATTTTTAACTTCAAGGCAGGCAAAAAGCAATATCGGCCGGTGAAAGTTGAAGAAAACAAGAGAATAAAGCGCTTGATGCAAAACTTTTGAGTTGTCTTTTCACGAGCAGAACAAGGACCTTATTGTGTTAAAGTTGTCAATTGACTGCCACAAGACGTCAACAGGCAAATGACACAAATTTTGTTAGGAGAACCGGATACACTGAATAAAGGGAGGGAAATCAGTTGAAAGCATTTGTGAAGAAGTCTTCTTCCTGTTCAATGTCTGTGGCGTAAAATGCGTCGCTTCAAGCGGAAACACAGTTTGATTTGATTCTTGTAAAGGTGAATGTAAAAAGACGAAACGGAGACGTGGGTTTGTGTGTGTTGTGTGTACACGTTCCTGCAATGGAATACTTTGGTTTTTGAGTTGGTTCGTTGGTCCACAAAAAAGAAAATAAAAAAGAACACGAAATGGACTGGATGCAGACGATGGACAGAGGAGAGGAAGTGTACGATCCTGTTTGATGGGCAATTAGTTGCCAAGCTAAGTCTCCTTTCTCTTGTGTCTGTTTGAGTTGCGTGAGCTCTTTGTCAACACGTCCGAGTTCCACGCTACAGATTCGAGTCAATACATCTTGTATTATTCGGGAAAGGAAAACGATTTTGTGGGTTGTGGATTCGCATTCGCAGAAACTACAGATTTCAGTAAATTTACCAGTAAAGAGTTTCCTTACAGTTTCCTCATTCCTTACAGTCTGTTTTTCTCATTTGTACATTTTGCTTCGGTACGGAATCTCTCACTTTCCACTTTGGTCAGAACCATGCCATTAATTATGATTGCTTGTTATGATTCCAGTAAATAAAATATTGGAACATGACCTGAAAGTAGGAAAGACAAAAACGCTGTTATGAATTTAGATTTGAGAATGGTAGTTTATGAAATACGTTTGAGAAATAGAAATAGGGAAAGGAATAGAGATATAAAAGGCGTGAGCGTGAAAGTAAAAGAGAGAGGACTCGACTGGAGACCAGTGAATATCTCATCTTTCACACTTTACATAGATGAAGGAGTACCTGGGAAGTGAATGAGTGTACATTAGGAAAATGAATTTTGGGATGTGACTTTCAAGTTTGCATTGAAGCCGCGAGCAAACTCGTGTGAATTCATTAATTGAAGGGCTTGTGGTTAAGTAAGGATGTCTCACTATGTTTTTAGTATTTATTTTGGAATGACACAGTCGTTCGAAATTCATTACAGTAGCAATATGTAACTACGGGGTTGGGTTAATAAGACTCCGCCTATAAATTGACGATTCATTAGAAAAGGTACATGTTGATTGGACATTTGGCAAAACGACCCGTTTTGCTCGTCCATTCGGCATTGTGAAGTGAAGCTGACGGAGAGAGCACAAACGGCCAAAGTCTAACCGTTTCTTGGCGCACAGCACCCATGTGAAAACGCACGAGAGGGCAAGTTGTGAAAGTGTTTTTGGACTGCATTTCATTTCGATTGTCCTAGGAAAAGCAATGGTTACAATTTACGAAGCAAAGACGAGTGTGCGTGAGTTGATGGCTGATGGGAGATACAGAGATTTGCTCTCTATGTACATCACTGACCCAAATTCCCCAAGCGAAGCCAACATTCAACTGCCTCGACGACACATCCATACAAAGTTCCCGTTTGAGTTTGAGGAGTATCAAATATATCGATCCGTTTCCCTCTGGTCTCTGCATCATCATCGTGGCTTTATAGTTTCTATTCTCCAATTTCTGGATGGTGAACCAAGCACAAGGAGCACCAAAAAAGAAGACTCCTCTCTGAGTCACTGATTCCTCTTCTTCTTCACTCGGCATTTGGTGTGAGCTGAAGGCGAGAAAAAGAACGCGTCTTCTCCCAAGAAACTTTCACAAATAAATGGGAGCAGTAAAAGCTTTGTGTCACTTCATATCCTACCTTCACTTTTGCTCCCATCTACCTCTTCTGTCTCCCGTTCGGTTCTTCTCTCTTTTCATCAATATTATTTTCCTATTTCGATCCCATAATGCTTTTTTCATATTCTTCATTTACACTCACACTTACACACAATCAGATGATTCGGCGCATGATGCATTCGCGATTCTTGTCTGCTCAAAATGTATCAATTAGTAATGTGGAGGACAATGTTAAGTAACGAGTGAAGCATTCAAGATGCAACTACAGACTTTTTGATACTTTTTTGGCGATACGTTGTACATTCCTTGTACATTTACTCAGCCCATTCATGCATTCACGTAATGAAAAGTCGACTGAAGCCAAGTCTTACGACTTTATCTGCCTTTCGCATCTCTCGCGTGGATGACTTCTCAAAAAGTCTTGATTCTTGATACCCCGTCACTCTTTAGCTTTCTTGCAAGAGATTAACTGCATTTCATGGAGAACGGAAAAGACGCTTTTTCGGAAGAAGCTATCCTTTACTTTTTTGCTCGTTTCTCTCCTTTCAGTTGCTAGAGCAAACGGAATCTCACTACTTATTTTCACTCCTTTTAACATTCTTCCCATGGTATTTCTTGATATCCTCCTTCAACCATACATCACAAAGACGACAAAGAGTCCAAGCTTCCCCATATTCGAATACTCACGAAGAAAGAAAGTAGACTACTTTCTTGCATCAGTCCGAAACATAATTTTCTAACAAGGTTTAACTTCCCTTACAAATATATCCAATCTTATATTGTAACTGACAGCGAAATATGATCATTGTACTCTTTAAGCATATAGTAGGTACTATACATGACATCGTTAACAAAACAGAAGAGTGACCATCAAAGAAATGATATTAAGAACTGTATAGTCCTTTACTTGATGATCATTTACTGTACTTTTTACACTACATCACTATATACTTTTTATTGACTCTCATCATCAAACCTGTTATATATTTACCATTTCGTACATAAACCTTTTTATTACACTTTTGTCGGAACATTTTTTTCTATGGGAAGTAGCGTAGTCCAAAAAATTAATAGTCGTTGTAACCTTTTGTGAGGGCAAAAGATAAAGCTTGGTCGGTTTTTAAGATGCTGTAAAAACTTGAACCTTCTGTACTTAATTTCCTTCGTATTCCCTTTGCGGTGATTACAAAGACGATTAAGTTCTTTTGCTCTATTACTCCAAAGCTTCGTTTTTTAAAGACCCATGTTGCTAAGCAGATTATTGAAAGAAAAGTTGTCGATTTTGAGAACGCGCAAGATCTCAGTAGTTTGTTCTTATATATAACATTGTCCGACCTTAAATTTTACAAGCAAGCTATTCCAAGGAAACAGACTGAAGACTACGTACATAAGCTTTGAGGCGTACCGAAAAAGTACAATACGTTATAATAGCATTATATTATGTTCTTCGAACTTTATATAAAAATGTGCTGAAAATAATTTTCTTCGGCTTATACTATAGACTGTTGACGCACTGAGAAAATCCTCTTAAATGTGCGTCATATCGCTCGTATATTTCGTTTCGGTTCAATCGGTCAACTTTCCCAAGTTGGTCTTTTTGCTGTTTTCAAGATATGAAGTTATAAATGTACGCCAGCCATTTCATAAAAAAAACTTTCAAAACGTTCCAAACATGAACTGACTAAAGAATTTTCCGCTTCATTTATTAATTAATATAGCATAACAAAATGATTAAAGGTGAAATAGTTGATAGTGGCGCTATTAACTATGTCGGTTTTGGTTTACTCAGCCGGGCATCCTGTTCTTAGCAAGTATTCAAGCTTAATAAAGACAAGATGTGTAAGAGAGTTGTAGGAAAGGAAAGTTGGTACAAACTTCATAAGAAAAGTTGTCTCGTAAAATGTATGCTATCCAAGTTGCAAACAAACGATAGTGTATATAGCTTAATGTGAACTCTTCGGTCGCCAAAGTTGGCTCTTGTCAAGGAGTCCCTTAGGTTCCTTTAAAGTAGGAGATATGTTCCACGTTGTGGTACGATGAGAGTAAGTCGTTGTCTTCTTCAACAGCGTCCAAGAACATGGTAAACTGGAGAAAATCGTTCTGCTCTCCAGAGAGTGGTAGAATCATCGATCGTAGTAAGCACACGAGGAGATGAGCGAGTTTGTGGGGCAACCCTGGAACAGACACAGACTTTCACCACATAGAAGCCCTCATGACAGTGGCGACGATGTCAAACCGCCAGCACCAGCCACGCATTCTCTTCTTTCCCTGACGACAAGACACAAAAGCACCAATGAAGCCTTCACGTACCTTCCTTTCACATTCTTTACATGACCAACACTAAAACTGCAATATGTAGTCTTTATGAATAACATCTTTTTATTAGTCCTCATAACTCAGAAAAATGGAAAACAACTTATTGTTTCATGTTTCTTATCATAAGATTTTTCTTTCCGATCCCAGGCTACCCATCAATATAAAGAGTAATTCCAAGCATAGGAATTCGATTTTCATAATGCAGCTCTACTTCATTTCATTTGATTTCTATGGTATAAAGGTGCACTATATTTATATTACTAATGCCTTTTAGGCATTTTCGAACGTACACTAAACGTAACAGTAGTAGTTGTAGTAGTGCGTGTTTTGATGAGCAGGAAGTATATCAATTGATCCTGTTGTTGTGATGTAGAATCGAAAACAACTTGGAAGTAAAAGTATAGTATTTTAGTATAGTGTGAATCCTATGTACAGTTTCAAGTATTTTGTTGTTTTTGCAGAGCTTCTGGAAATGTTTTTCAAAACAATACGATGAATCAGAGAGGAACAAGGCATGCTAACATTGAAGTTTGTAATCTGAGTCGTGATTGAAATTCTATGATATTCGTTTTGGAACAGACAGATTAAATGTCTTTGCTGCTACTTTTTGGGCTGTCTTTTCTCGAACAGTTCTTTCATATGCAAACTTTTTATGACACGCGAGGAAAGTGGAAGTGTGCTGGGCTGAGCACAAAGATCATTTTTCCTTTGTCTCTTGAGTAAAGGTGCTCTGCCCCTCTTTCGTGCTTGCACTATCAAAAAGTGACATGGAATGTTAAAGTAATTCGAAACTAAACGGATATTTAATGCCGTGTCGCGTTTTGAGTGGGAAAAGCGAAAACTGGAAGACTGGAACTAACTTTAAGCTCATGAAGGGAAACAGGAAAAGGGAAGGAAATGTTTGTGTGGAAGAATATATTTACAAAAGAGAATGAAAAAAGACCTGTCTTCGCTCTCCAGCCCCAAATCGATTTGCTTTCATTCCAAAATCTCCTTTTACGTAGATGTTGCTAGAATTTAAAACGACAGATTTGCATCCCACTACTATAGCATTGCAACTATCCTTTTCCTTTCAATATGTAACGTCTCTGCCCTTTTTTACGTTTTCTTCCTAAACCTTCTCTCAAACACATGACTTTATTTACTTCTTTTTTTACGAGTATGACTACTCTCTAAGAATACGGATATACGCATAATATTATTGATAATATTATAACATGAAATATCTACATTTTCCTACTTTCTTTCTTCGATCCTGTCTTCAGAATGCGCATAGAATTTACTCTTTCCAAAATTAATGGACAAAATACAACTTTTCCAAGTTCATAGTGGCAGTTTTTCATCAAAGACGATGAATGAAATATATTGTTGCTATGATACTACGATACAGTATATTAGTAGCATGACATTCCGGAAATTTGTACCAACTTCTAACACTTTGTTGCTGAATTTGTAAACTGTAAAAAGGCAATCATACTTATGGAGTGCTGTAATATTAGTGAGATTTTCACGTCGGACTGCTTGCTACTGTACAAGTTGTGAGAGTTTTGCAAGTTTGCATGGAAAGTTGAAGGCGGGTAAAGGTACAATGAAAGGAGTGAGTCATTAAATGTGATAAAACGGAGTCCCTCTTCTTCAGGGTATTAGAGCGAACATGACAAAGCGAAAAGTTTGTCGAAGAGTCGAGACTCCCTTCTTCCCCTGCCCTTGCCTTGCACAGAATATGAAACTTTCTATGCCTTTTTCTGGGTGCAGGAAACGTATTTCTCCTTTTTTGCAAGTATATAGCTTTGGCCCTCGTCCAGAGAAAGAGAAAGAGGACCATGCCTATGAGGGCGATGACGACAACGGGAACAAAGCTGAAATAGCTCCCACTCCAATGTCTCTATTTTATTTTATAGAGTCTAATCTCGTCCAGTGAAAGTCTGGCTTTTCTCTCTGCAACTATAAGGTTTGCGGCTGTAGTTGTATATTTAGCTATTGAAAAGCTCGAGGATGCTGCAGAAAAGCAAATAGAAACACTGTTTGTTGGTGAGAAGACTTGTAGACTCGAGCCACAAAGACGACGACAAGACATGAGCCTAATGAGCACTATGCTTGCTGACAACTTTTTCTTCCTCTGTTAGAATGATGAAAAATAATTCGAGTGGCTCTAATTCATATTTGTTGCTTTGGGCTCAACATCCTTTCATCTTCAATATGTCGATTTGTAGATGAAAAAGCTACTTTGTGTCGTGTATTGAGAAAGATTCTGAATGCTATTGTACTGCAATGCAACGTAATAACGTTATACTGTTATCATCTGCACGTACATTCGTTATAGTGTTGTGCATTCCAATTATTTGATAACCATGTATAGTAATTTTATTTTCATGGAAGATCGCAATGACAATATATGCATTTTCAATTTTTTCAACCACATATAGAAAATCAAGTCTTGTCAATATACAACAAGGTATTAGAAATTAACAGCAATAAGTGGTTTGATCTTTGTAGTAGTCTGTTCTTTGACATGAAACTTCATCGCGCTACTTCAGAAACTCGTGCGTCTAAGTCGTCATAACCAATAAGCAAACCTTTAACGTTGAATGCATGACAGGGTAATTATACTTTGTAATAGGTGATACGGTGTTACTATGTCACATTCAATTAAAACCAGTACGTTATGGAAGGACGATTCACGCTTTATATTGACATTTCCATTTCGTTCCAGTTACCCAGATCTTGTTGCAGTTGTTCGTTTTCAATTTATGAAAAACAAAAACCCTTAGGTTACCAAAGCGTACTATAGTATTATAGTTTAGTATTAGAAAGTTACCTTTTTACTAAATGTTCCATTCTGTAATAGTAAACTTCACGTCCATGCAAAAAAATTGTTTACTAGAGACTTGAGCAAGCTGATAGTGATCTGCACATATTGACAAGATGAGCTCTGGACCACATGTTGTGGTTTCATACTGCCGTTTTTCCATTTCCTCCTATTTGCAATCCAAAACTATGAAAGACTAGACGACTGGCTTGGAGATTGTTTACTCAGCATCATTTTCAGTCGTCAGACGAATGGAGACGTTCCTTGTTCCTTCTAAGTTCGTCTGAATGAACTTAAAAGAGTACAAGTAGAGTAGCACTTTTGTCGCATTCTCAGTATTGTATGCATAGTGACAAATGCCAATTTTTTTGTTAAATTTCCCCTTGGTAGACCATACACAGATACACCACAGTTCATAGCGTCTCCACATAGCATTCTTGTACTGTTTGCTTTTGCGTCTGTACGTAAGTCCTGCTGGAAAACAAAAACTTTTAAAATTGCAAACACGAACGTGAACTGTCAGCGCTACTGTTGTTTATAAGTCAACAACGCTTCGGAAACCTTTTAAAGATCTTAAGTGATTAATTAAATTTCATTTACTTTGCCTCGCGAAAAATTTCTAACAGTTAATGCTGTCTAATGACAGTGAAGCAAAGTAGGACAACTTTTGTTTTATAGTTACATATAACTCTGCGTGTTTTCAAAACGATTTTTCAGGATTTAATAAAGAGAAGAAGTCAGAGTAAGGCACTTTATAATGAATTGAATGTAATGTACAAAAAGTCATACAAGAGGTACGAAAATCATTACGTATTTCAATAAATGTACGGGCCACATTAATGGAGACAATAAATCAAAAGTGTGTTAGATGTTAGAGCAATGTGATACGGGTTGCTGCTCACACCTGGGATCGAGAACACCACCAATTCTTTCAAACCGTAAGATTTCTTCACAATATGGTGGTGGTTTATTACTTTTCCACATGAAAAACGGTAGTAAAAATATGAAGAACAATGGTATTGCTTCATTGGAAATGTTTGTGAGTGTTGTCAAAAGAAATAGAAAGAATAGGAAGACTTTTTTAACGCATGGTCTCGAATCTTAAATGAGTTTTTGAGAGCTGAGAGAAATAGCTTTTCTTGTGTAACGTTTCTATCGTCTTTATTTATCAGACATATAGCAATCTGAACACAACGCGACTTGTAAAGTATATAGTCTTCCCTTTGTCACTAGTTACTGTCTCTTTGTCCTAACTGACGATGATGCCAATATTTTTCATTTGTCCTTAAAAAGTAATTTTAAAAAGACGAATGATTCTGGGAATCTTTGGTATTTTGATTGCTCCTTATTATTTTTCAGTGGAATTCCTTCAACTAAATAATTCGACTCATATTGTGTCGTATAGAACCTTACAATTATTTCGTTTTCTAAACAATTGCCGTAATTGTTGAACTAAAAATGAATACTATGTACGCTTTCCTGTGAAGGATGCATGGAAAATCTTGAAACTCATACCTCAGAATCATCACAGGTAATATGCCGTATGCAAAATATAGAAAAGTGTGACATAAAAGATTTATTATTGTTAGACATTGTAATTTTGTAATTGCAATAATTGCAACGTAGCGCCTGCCTTCGTAAGATGTAGAATTATGCTTCGCGAAAGCAGTAAAGAAGACAAAAAACTCCATTGTTTACTTTAATGTGCGAGCTAACGCTATTGACCGGTTAACAACTTTAGCTTAGATTCGCAACTCACTATATTTCCCAACCACTGAATTTTATAATTTATTTTACGCTTTGTTTCGCTGTTTCATTGAACGATAATAAAACCTCCGTTACAAGTGGATAATGTTGAATGAAATATAAGATATAAAAAAGTGTGTAATATGTTATAGTAGGCATTAATACAAAGACTGAAATCCATCCTTAGTTTTTATTGTATTTGTTTGATTTTCATGTCTTCACCGGATCTCTGGACTTTTATTTTTTCGTGATGTGTAATTATCACAAAACTTGACGATGATTGAACCAATTGGAACTTGGGAACGGCAGTCGAACATGGAGACTCTGACTTCAACCCGTCCAGGGAATCCCGTCAAAGTTCGGAAGAAGAGAGCAAAGCCGTCCTACTTGATCTTCGTGGCTCTATTCTTAGTTGTGACGGCTTTACGCTCGACTCGTGGAGGAACTGTGGCTCAGAGTCACAGAGGCGACTCAAAGACCAAAGGGGTAGGAGAAAGTGTTCCAAATACTGGGACAGACAAGCCCCCAAAGGCTTTCACCACCACTCATCCTACAAATGCCCAAGAAGGACATCATACTGAGAAAAGTACTGGGAATGAACATACACAACAATGGTCAACTAGCATTGCACCGGAAAAAATCCATCACAGCACTTCATCCAAACCCGAGCATCATCATGAGGATCACAATCGAATGCCAAACAGTACGATATTTTCCATTTTCATTTGACAATAATACATTTTTTTTATAGAAAATAAGATTTTTGAGCAGATGTTTTGCCTTCGGCTAAGATGGTTATTTGGCAGTTTCGCCTTTTCTGATTTGATGTGATTTTCCTTTTAAAAAATGAGCAGAGACGGAGCCGCCTGAATATTGTGTGCCACCGGCTATTGAACAATTTCCGCGTCCTTGGATGTCTCAGGGTTTTCGGGAGAAAGGAGGCTTCCTACTCTACGTTCTTGTCACTGCCTACACATTTTTGGCACTTGCTATCCTTTGTGATGAGTTTTTCGTCCCTTCACTGGATATTATGTGCGACGGTAAGTTTATAAGAATGCAATCGTCAACTTTTTTTTATTTGTATAGCCTTTAGTACTTTCTCGTACAAGAATATACAAGATATACTCGCATGTCAAGTGCCGTGTGTTCATTTTCCAAAGGATACAACAGAAATAGTGTTCTATATTTATATTATTGATAGGGTTCCCTACACGTAAATATGCATGTCTGTCTAATAATATTGCTTTTTTTGAAAATTCATCGTAGTGTTAAAAATATCTCCGGATGTGGCGGGAGCAACTTTCATGGCAGCCGGTTCTTCCGCACCCGAACTTGCGACAGCTCTCATCGGAGTGTTTGTTGCTAAGGTAAGAAGGTGATAGAAGCAAACGTGGGCCGAGCACTCAGTTGAAACTAATTGGCTTCTCGTTGACTTGGAAAATAGTGAAGAGGCTAGTGGAAGGCACAGTAGAATTCTATTTTATGCGGTCCTTAGTTCATGTCCTAATTCCACCTTTCTGGAACCAGGAACCAGCTTCTTTTCAACAGTCGCCCTTTCCAATCAATACGGATCATAGCATTAATGGAGGAGAGAGACTTTCGCATCCCTCCCGTTTCTCCTTCACTCTGCTTTTTATTGCATCCCCTTTATGAATCCATCCTTAAGCCCTTCACTTGACGACTTCATTTCACATTTCATTTCATTTCTGAACTTATATCCTTAGAATACCACTTTCACAGCGTTCCTCCCACTCCTTCATCCCAAATGACACTCACTATACGGATTAAAATGGAATCTAACTATACAGTTCCGTCAATCAATATTACAATCTATTTCCTCAGGGTTGATAATAGTCTGTCACTGTTCAGAACAGACTTAAAGTAATACAGAAATCGATGGATGTATGGGTTTTACTCATCAAGGTCTTATTCCAATATTCTACTGTACATCTATACTAATTCTCTTTACTTTAAAACAACCATAACACTATTCACTCAATTGTGGATAAATTCGTGGTAGTTCCAAGAACAAACCACAAACACTTGCTTAGTAACTCCCGGGCTTTGAATTCACTTTCTTTACTTACTTAGTGAAGTCATTAAAATGAGATCCTTTGTACATATAATAAAGTAGCACAACTTTTGTGCTATTAGAAAATTATATACAGAAAGTCCAGAAATCTACTTGTGCGTCATTTTGATACCTACGTGGTTTACGTAAAACGGTTTGAAGACGCTGTAATTGTGTTCACAAACAGGAAAAGGAAACCTTTTGAAGTTTTCAATATTAAGGTTTTGGGAGCAGCGTAGGAAGTAAGAAATATCTCAGGGACGCTAAGGCTTTGAGTGAAAGCGTCTAACGTGTTTTTGTGAATAAGGGTCGATCGGAGCCTTCTTAAGGATTTGAAAACTAAGAAGATCTTATTACTTGTTATCGTGCGCTACTTTGTTATATAGTTATTATATTGGTATTTATATCAAGTAATATTCGCAAAAGTGGGCGTCAGAGGTTCGTTTATTCATTTAGCATCAAAAAGCTTTTCAATTGAAAGTCTCATTGTATTGTCTACTGCGTCTCTCTTTGAGTAGTCATGTGGAGGTGATCACATCAAGTCCGAGCAGGTGAAGCCACAGATATGCGGTCGACTGAGTCGATCATTGTATGACATTATTTTACTACATGAAAAGTTTCCAGTCGACAGTCTAATAAAGAAAGGACGCCAAATAGCATTTCACAATGGCTTCTCTTTCAAGTGTAATCTAGTTTCAGCCTCCCTTTGAAAATATGCTTGTACGCCTACTCGGTCATTTTACATATAACTGCTCTGCAATTCAGGATAGCTTTATTTGTATTTAAATCTTTGTAACATCAAAAGTTAAATTATATTATTATATATTACATAAATCTTGTTAATGCTGCATAGGAAGAATCTAACAACAATATTAATTTTCACGCTGTTTCGAGTATTTTCCTTTGAGGTGTATATTCCTTTCCTTTCCATGCGAAATGAGGACGAGACATCATGAGACCAGCATTGAAACTAGGTTTTCTATGACAA